>JAQQTN010000116.1:1427-16198 GCA_029379255.1 Theileria luwenshuni
TTAATTGTTAGTTAATTTTTAATTAAGTAATTAATAAGTTAATTATTAACTAGTCATAAGTTACTTAATTAATTAATTATGTTAACTAACTATTTAATTAATAAACGGTTAACCAATCATAAGTTAATTAACTAATTAAAGATTTGCTAATAAATAGTTAACCAATTAAGACACAAATTGGTAAACCGACTACTTTACCTAACTAAAACTCTCAACATACCCATTGGATGTGGACTCCCAGCTGACTCTGTATAAATTGCACGTAGTCCTTGGCCTGGGTCGGGAGGTCCTCGTACTTCTGACAGTTCGAAATCGACACTCTCCAGCCCGGGAACGTCTTGTAGACTGGCTCATACTCCTCAAATTTATACGTGCAACTGGGGAAACAGCCATCTTCTAACAATTTTCCTAAAAATCATCATTAAAACTTACTCAAAAATGGTAACAAATTATAATAATAAATACAGTAATTATTATTAGTATTGTTATTATTACTATTGTTAATATTGTTATTATTATTATTGTTATTGTTATTGTTATTAAATACCTGTTTTTTTGTGTCTGTAATTAACACATATTTTAATTTCTGCAAATTCCGACAAAACGTCTAACTTCGTTAAGTTTATTAGGTCGAATCCGTTAAGTTCTTGTACATATTTGGCGGCCACCATGTCCAGCCAGCCGCACCTTCTGGTCCTCCCAGTGGTCACTCCATACTCAAATCCAGCGTCTAGGAACTTGAGATAGTTGTCGTCTAAATTATTGTTGTTATTGTTATTAGTATTGTTGTTAATATTATTATTATTATTGTTATCCTACCAAATAGTTCGGTTAAAAAGGGTCCTTCTCCTACTCTCGTTTGATATGCCTTCAGGACACCTATTTTGAGTATCCTAATTCCCGGATTGATTCCCAATCCGTTATAGACTCCGCTTGTTGTGGTGTTACTGCTTGTCACGTAGGGGTATGTCCCTGTTAAATGTTAATTGTTAACATTACAATATTAGGTAAATATTTGGTAATTAATTAAATTAGTAATAAGGTGTTATATGACTTATCTTACCTAAACAGAGATCCAGGAGAACCCCGTTTGCTCCTTCGAAGAAGACTCCCTTCCCTTCCTTAATATACTTACGTATCAGGTGGGAGGTGTCGACGATACAGTGTGATATTCTTTCAAAATACTTTTTATGGTTATCTAATTCCATTCTTGCAAGGTCTTTCACTTCCTGATTACTTAGGTTTTGTTTCATTGAGTTAAGTTTATAGGCAAAACTCGTCACTAGTTTCTCGAAATTTGGCCAATTTAACATCTCTCCCACCTGAATGGTTTTAAAACAGAGTCCTTGTTGCGATTAACTAAATAAACAACTTTAACTAATTTTACCATAATTCCTGTTCTCAGACACTTGGTTGAATAGGTCGGTCCTATTCCTCTTTTGGTGGTACCCAGGGGGTTGGAGTGCTGAGACTTGTCATTCTCCGACTTAACGTCCGAGGCCACGTGAAGGTCAAAGACCAGATGTGCCCTTTCCGATATAAACAGTCTGTCGGTTAAATCGATTCCGAACCCCTTGAGGTAATCCAGCTCATTAATCAAGCTTTCCAGGTGAACGACCACGCCGTTACCGAGTACGTTAACTGTTCCCGGGAGAAGGGAACCGCAGGGAAGAAGGTGGAGTTTAAACTGAACGCCGTTTAGAAAAACCAGGTGTCCGGAGTTGTGGCCACCTAATAAATGGTTAAGCCAAATATGACAGAAATGAGTATTCCTGGCAGTGTGCTTCCACAAGCCGGTTGGAATCATATAAGTGGTTTGAATAGGTGTAAAAATTGTTAAAACTTACCATTGTATCTGGCTACAACGTCAAAATTGCCTGAGAGGTGGGAAACAAGCTTTCCTTTTCCCTCGTCTCCCCATTGCATCCCAGAAATGAGGATAATCTGAGTTAAATTAGACAGAATACACACAAAAAACTTACCTTGTCCCTAGAATTGTCATAACGTAATGACTCGGACATATATTAAAACTAACAATCTGTTGTGAATAAAGGAATTGGAAGAACCATGTTGGGTCCTGAATATTAAATCATTTTAATTTGTTAGTCTATCCACCACATATTACACATTTAATTGATTTATTTATAGAATTTTTTCAAAAAATATATAGAATCAAACTCCCAGACCAAATTTAACATTCTTAATCCCACATACTTTAGTTCTCAAACCAACTTGTTTATATCCACTGGAATCACTAAAGACGAATCAGGTTCCTCAAGAATATTAGTCTTTTCGGGATTCTGGGCCATCAGACTAGGAGAAAATTGGAAGATCATCAAGGAAGGATCGTACTCACTCTAAATAATTACATATATAACTCGATAATTGAGGAATCCCCTTTCAATATAATGGGAAAAGTTTCTAAAATTCTATCTTATAGCTAAAAATAAAAGAAGGAAATGTGATTGAAAAGATTTGTGGAGGAAACACTAGGTCAATTCACCAGAGGTAGAATTCGATACGTAATTTTCATTGTAAAACAGGAGTATCTGTAATATATTTTCCCTGAAAAAAATAAGTTTTGGTAATCGCATTTGTAAATTATGAAATTTAAATGTAATATACTTTCACTTATGTTTTTTATTGTGTATTTCCCGATTTCATACCCAAGAGTGGGAATTTCATAAAATTTTTCAAATAAATCCCTTCAAATGTCACTTATTTAGTCTCAATGGGTCAAACAGAGGATCTTTCGACCCTGGATAAAAAGGAGGACCCTCAACAGCCTCCCAGAAGGTGAGTTGCAACTAGCCATGAAATGGTGTATTAACTTCCCCAAAATCCCAAATAATTTCTCAATTCTTTTATAACCTTACTCAAAATTCTAATTAAATTCTTAGGAGGCGTAGAAGGGAGGGAAAGTGGGACACTGCCGAGGAGGCAGTGTCCCTGACTGAGCTGAAGGCCAAAACGTCTGAGGAGGAGAGCAAGAGAAGGCAAAAGAGGCTGTACGTTGGAAACCTCCCGGCAGGTAAGAGAATACTGCATTTTAGACCACTTTCACTTGAATTTGTTTTTTTTACTTGTTTCTATACGGCATCAGTAGCCGTCAGTGTCTGAATTACTGTCAAAAAAACTAAGATTCTAAAATTTTTAACAATTATATCTATTCTAAATACTAATGAATGTTCAGGAATGAAGCTTCAGGATGTGGTAGAATTTTTCAATGGAGCTCTGATGGCACTAATTCCCGGAAACCAGGTTGACCCCAAGGACCCTCCGGTTTACAAGACTGAGATTTATAATCCGGACCAGGGATACTGTTTCCTGGAGTTTAAAACCCCGGAATTGGCAGACATGGCCTTCAAACTCGACGGAATCGCCTGCAACGGCTACTCGCTGAAGATAAGGAGGCCCATCGACTTCACCCAGAACACTCAGAGCGAGGACACTAAAATCTTTGTTCAAAACATTCCCTTGGAGACCACCGAGGAACAGGTAAAGGAGCTCCTGGAGAAGCACGGGAAGCTGAAAATGGTCAACCTGCTCAAGGACCCCGTGACCGGAGCCAGCAAGGGCTACGGGTTCTTCGAGTACGAGGACTCCAGAAGCGCCAAGATGGCAGTCTTACACCTGAACGGAAGCGCTTGGGGGAAGAACGTTCTGAGTGTGAAGCACGCGGCCTTTGGCTACTTTGCCTCCGGCGGTAAGCCCATTGACTGCAAGGCCTCCAACCTTCCGAACTCGGTCACTCAGTCCATCCTCAGCAATCCCCTCCTGGGACTTCAGCTGCAGAATGGACGGAGGATGGGCGCCAAGCCCTCGAAGGTGGTTCAGCTTCTCAACATGGTCTTCCACGAGGACCTCATAAGCGACTACAACTACAACGAGGTGGTGAGGCTCGTGAAGGAGGAGGGCCAGAGGTACGGCATCGTCGAGGAGGTGGTCATCCCCAGGCCTGACAAGGACCTAACTTTTAAGGAGGGAGTTGGAAAGGTTTTCTTGAGGTATGCAACTGAGCTGGCTGCCAGGAAGGCCCAATATATGTTCAACGGTAGAATTTTTGACAAGAACAGGGTTGTCTGTGCGGCCTTCTTCCCCGAAGACAAGTTCAACCAGGGTAAATACACACTCATCTAATCCCAGGTAACCAAATAAAGATTCAGAGATATTTCACACTATTTGTTACTTTTCATCCTATTAATCGAATTCAAAACATGTACTTTAAAATTTTTTTAATATAGTACTCTCCGTCTGCTGTACATGTGAGTCATCAGTACGCTAAAAATACACATTTCGGCCCAAAGCCCTAGGAATAGCAGTCTCTGCTGATTATCAAGACACATTGAGAATCCGGGTTAAAAATTTGGGTTTTTAGTCGTAGAATCCTAGGGTCAAAAAACGATTTCAATATTAACCGGAGATGTGTTGAAAACGGAGTTAGTCATATCCTTAAAAGTCTTAGGGTAACGAGATTAAAAATAGATGGCTAAGAAAAGGGTTGGAAGAGAATGATGATGATGTGAGATTTTGGGGTCTGGATAAGCCTCATATGGTGTACCTTTATCCTCAAAATATATTTCCATTTTAACTCAACCAACCAATTTAGATTAAAGTAAAATGACGCCAAAAGTTGGCCTACAAGCTCCTAATTTCAAATGCGAGGCTGTCATGCCCGACGGATCCTTCAAAGAGATATCGCTGAGCGATTATCTCGGAAAAAAATACGTGGTCCTGTTCTTTTACCCCTTAGATTTTACTTTTGTTTGTCCAACCGAGATTGTAGCCTTTAGCGACGCAATGGCTCAATTCGAACAGAGAAACGTGCAACTTTTGTCCTGTAGTGTGGATTCCAAGTTCTCACACCAGGCCTGGAGAAACACTCCCAGAGATAAGGCCGGAGTCGGATACGTCAAATTTCCCATGCTTTCCGACATGACCAAGGAACTGGCAAACGCCTACGGAGTGCTGATGGACGATTCAGGTGTTTCCCTGAGGGGACTGTTCCTTATAGACAAGAAGGGAGTTTTACAACATTCATCGGTCAATAACCTCCCTCTAGGAAGAAATGTACGTTTTTCCTCAAATTATTTATACTTATGCTATCTACCGTATTTATGGATCTATAAATTCTATACCAGGTCGCCGAGGTACTCAGACTTGTGGATGCCTTGCAGGTCTTCGAGACCAAAGGTGAAGTTTGCCCAGCAAATTGGAAGCTGGGTGATAAGGGAATGCCCCCAAGCGTTGAAGGTGTGGTAGCTCACCTCACCACCAAGATGTCCTGACCCCGGCTTTGATCCCCTGGATCACTTGCCTATGTCTATGTAATCTCGTTGTATGCAACTTCTTACTCATTAAATAACGTATAACCTTGAATTTATTTTTTAAAAAATTACAAAATTAGAAATGGGAGCGATGGATTAAGTTTGAATTCCATTCAGAAAGTGAGAATTTGAGCGATTCAATCTTTTAATTTCAGAATTATTCGGAAGATTCGTTCTCTCTTTTGGACAGCTTCAGGGCCAGCCTCCGGGCCTCCTCGATCTCCTTGGTCCGCTTCAAGTTGGCCAGGATGTCCTTTTTAAATATGCAGTTTGGAATCTCGGGAACCTTCCTTCTCGCAGTAACTGAAAGGGCTTAAAATAAAAACTGACTCACCCTTAGGGCTCTTTTTAATCATTCTTCGCATCTTTTTTTTGTGAGCTGAAACCATGCGTTGAATCTGTGAATAGGTGTTAAAATGAGGTTCAAATTATGTAAAATAGATAAATAGGGCATTAAATTTTATTATTTGGGGTTAAAACTTACATTGTACTTCCGGGCGAGCTCCTGTCGCTTGGTTCCCTCTAAAAAAAAAATTATCGAACCCAAAACTTACTTTTTAGCTTAACCATGGTTTAATTATAGTACATATGAATTAAAAGTGAGTATTTATTTAAGAAAATATAAAAATTGAATTAATTTGAAAGTTTAAAAGTAAAAATGATCCTAAGTGGTGGGCCTGATGGAGGCAGGGACCACATCACCCGGGAAGAATACATCATTGTAGTCATCAGGCTGAATCTAAATTTTGTAAACATTAGTGTTTGACTTACCGATCCGTTTACGTGGCACTGTGTGGTCTTATACTTGATGTTTTTTGGCTGCAGGCTCTTGAGCTTTCCGAGGGTCACCATCTGCTCCTTAGGGTACTTTTTTCCTATAGTCCAGCAGTACTTGGCCTCGTACTCCTTTCCCACCAGGTTCAGTGACACGTAGTTCCCGGAATCTGCCTATTTTTTTATTAGTCGACCAACTGGATTCTTAGGAGTTTAACTCCTATCTCTCTCATAAATTAACTTAAATCGACTTTTCTATTACCTTTTGCAACAGATCAAACAAGGATTGCGATTTTTTAGTCAGAGGTTCTCCCAGGCATTCAAAGTCCACGTTGAAGTTTACCCGGTCGCTCACATCTCTAAAGAGTCTCCTGTGTACCACTACGTAGCTCCTGTAGCGCTTATTTTAGCTTAAACTTCTCAATTTTTCATTTTTTTAAAATTAACTCCCTTTTCTTACCCTTTTTTTTCCTTGAGTGGTTCCAGGTTATATATGTCAACATCTTTGCAGATTTTACAGTATTTCGAGTTATATTCGAACACATCCACTTTTCCTGCTCTCAGCATCTGAAAATGCCCTTTTCAACTCGCACATTGCTCGTTTACCTCCAAAACGTTCGCGACATCTCCCCGGTCTGAGGCCTGTTAACTCCTCAAAAATACCTATGTAATTCGGGCACATCACCTCCGCGTCTGCAAAATTTTTATTAATCCTCTTTTTTAATTCATATGTTTCAAAAAATATCTAATTTTCACCTTTTAAGACCAAAATGTTTCCATCACTAAATTCCAGGTCCTTCCTCCCCTCTACCTCCCTCAGCTCACTCACAAATCTCAGGTAAACCCATATAATGTGTAAAAAAACATTAAAATACATTTATTTACACAATTTACTTTTTAAATTTAATTTATAATGAACTTCTGTCTGAACCCCTTGGCTTGTATGAAGTCCTCCCGTTTTTCCTTCAGGTCAAATATTAAAATTACAATTCCGAAGAAGATCAGAGCGGCCGCCGAAGTCACCAATATCAGGTACAGCTTCTTTCCGGGCAAGATACTCAGCTTCAGCGACCACCTAGATTGTCATTAGTAATTAATTCAATAATCTCTTCAATAGCATCCGATAATGTTTGAAGAACATAAAGAAAATTTATGTTCTTCAAACATTAATGGTGGCTATTGTTGATTATCTAATTATCTACTATTAATCCTACTTCGGTGGTGTGTCTAGCGGAACTGGGACTGTGATTGCCGTGCAGCTCGGTATGATTGAGATCCACATGTGGTAGTAGTTCTTGTACCGCGAAGCCAGGCCCAGGTAGAACTCCTCCACGTAGTTGTTCGTCTTCCCCAACCTAACAATTGTAATTAGTTATGATTTTCTTTTTCTTGTTATATTACTTATTTCTGGATACTTGTACTTCTATTTCTTTCTGTTTATTTCTACCTATGACTTACCCTATTATTGTGTATGGTGTGTACAGAGGCGAGTGTGCTGTTTGTGGCCTTATTGTTGTGATTTTCGAAAACTTTATTCCGTTAATGTCAATCACCGTCAACTTATATGTCAGTCCTACATTATTCATTATTTATTATTATTATTATTGCTGTTGTTGTTGTTGTTATAATTATTATTATTTACTAATTCAAGCAATAACTCCTTTAAATAGTCTAAAATAAGATAACTATATTATTAATCTAAGTCATCTGTTATTTATCTGCTATCAATTAACCAACCATTATTATTTGATCCCGTCAGGAAATAGTTTTCCGGGTACTTTGATTCATCTATCACCATATACTTGGTCATCACCTTCATGAACAGGTCTATGTTCTCCTTGTGCAGTGAGTGGTAGTAGCACTTCGTCTTCTCTCCCAGTTTCACGAATATCAGCAGGTTTACATACCTCTAATAATTTGTTAATAATTATTTTATTAAATAACTATTTTAATTGATAATTTGTTAATAGTTATTTTAATTTATCTACTCATTTTTATTTATTTATTTTTTTTTCTTACTCTGTCTACTATGTCTGCCGTTGTCACGTGTGTCAATACTTCGTTGGCGCCATCCAGAAATATCTCAGAAATAGTCTCATACACACAGTGCTGTTTCTCTTTTGACGTATTCTTAATTATCAACACTGCTTTATCACTAATCTTTCCTTTTCCTTTTGTTCTTTCTTTTTCTTTTTCTTCTGACCCTTCTCTCACCACCTTGACTGGCACTATCAGGTCCAGGAACCCGTTGTAGTTGAAGTCTCCTGTTGACACTGAAGCTAGACTCGTTGGTAATTTTTTATATGGGCTTTCACCACTCCCTCTATCTTTAAAATTTTTCGAAGGTACCTTTACTCCTGGTGACTTCAGTGGGTTTATAAATTTATACTCCGATGGCAGCTCTATTACTTTGTCTGTGAACCACGTAAATGCCATGTTTGAGTGTACGCACATATTGTCTGGGTTTCTGCATTCTTGTTCGCTGGTTTTAAACATTTGCGGGCAGAAGGGTATTTGCTTGTTGAACGACATTGATATTTTACACTGGGAAGCGCACTCTCCGTTTGAGTCTACCTGGTCGCAGAACGGCACCAGCAGGTCGTTAGTTCCGTCGTTATCGTAGTCTCCGAAGGTCACCATTCCGTAGTTCCTCGGCAGCGCCAGCGTCTGGTGCCACTTCGTAAACGTCATGTTGTTGCCGGACACTCCTGCCAGCCATATTACCACGTGCGTACCTATTAATTGTCAAATTTTATTTTTTTATTTTTCTAATCTTTACTTATTCGCTTACCTGTGTACAGTCTATTCTCCGTTATCAGCACTAAATCGGGCCTACAGTCTCCGTCCATGTCTATGAATGCTGAGGAGTGTGGGTGTGGCACGTGTCCCTCCATATCTCCCATGAACTCAACTGTTGGCAGGTTATTATGGAAGAACGGCAGGAACGTGCCGTCGAAGTTGATCCAGAAGAACAGCCTCTTGTCTGTCGTCTGGACCATGATATCGAAGGTTCCGTCTCCGTCGAAGTCTGCCACCAGCGGGTGTATTGACGAATACTCGTGGAATTCGTCTGGTACTACTATTTCTTTAAATTTTTCAAGTTCATATTTATTTTCGTCTGAGCTAAACACTGTACTCAGTGACGTTCTCGAGTCCCAGGTGTTCACCAGTTCCTTTCCCTTTTGCGAGTACAACAGCAGATAGAATGAATCCGGTGCAACTTCAGATGTTTGTTTCCTCTTCATCACCAGCAGTATGTCCAGATGGTTGTCTGAATCCAGGTCAGACGCCGACAGTCCGTCACATTCTCCGTCTACATCAAACTTTTTATACGGTTTGGCCTCTCCCTGTTCTCTAATTTGCGAGTAAACATAGACCGTGGTCTTATCCTCCAGCGAGTTATATGCGTAAGTTGCGTAGTTCAGTGATCCGCTGTTGTTGAAGTCTCCGAAATCGCCCATCAATCCCCTTCCTTCGAAGTGGAAGGGCTCCTCCCTGAAACTATAACATTCCGACTGACAATTGTTTAAAATTATAGCGATCGACAGCAGGATCTTTACAAATGGAATCCGTATGGAGCCTTTAGATCTTTTCAGGCCCCTCATTTTTTAAAATTGAAGTACATAATAAACTGGTAAAATACATGTTTGCGATAATTAATTTAAATTTTTTACAAAAACAAAAGGTTCGACATAACATACTAGTATACATATAATGTTCCATGAGTCTAAACCACCCGATGGTACACTTACACAAAACCCACACAGTACCTATTAATTTTTATTTTTATTCAATCATTAAATTAAAAAACAACAAGAGTACCCTTGGAAACTCCAAATGTGTAGAAGCCAAACCAACATACAAAAATCACTAGGGATGTAAACGCATGGTTAATGTACAAATTACCTAGTATTTTTTAAATCTATTTTTTGACAGATGTGTCCACTGTTTCCTTGTACTTTTTGAGTATGTTTTCCTCTCCCCTTTTGGTGATCTGAAGTGACAGTGTTTAAACACCCGTTGGTGTCAAATGTGAGGTAAATAGGATAGTTGGTGATATAAATAAGTAACTAAGTCAATATCTAATACCGACCTCTCTGAAAAGCCTGCTAACCCTGGCACGAAAGCCCTGAAAATCGTGAATTTTCCAAAATTTACAGTGATTCGATAGGAGGCATCTTCGAAGATATCCAGGTTCATTCTAGAGAATTTCCTAAAAAACTTTAAAAAATGAACTAAAGTACTCCGGCTTCTGGCCCAGAGCCCAGGATCTTAGGTTTTCAAAGGTGGTCATTCCCACTATAAAATATCCGGTTTTCATATTATAGTACAGGGGAATCCCATTCTCTTTGGTCAGTTCCATGACTTTTTGGAATAACTGAATAGCTTTAAAAGATAAAACTTACTATCATGTTCTTTCTCGTGTTAACTTCCATCACCTCGATGTGTAGGCCGGTTTCGTCCATCACCTTTTTAACGACCGGAACCATCATCTACATTAAAATTTAGATAAAGGGGAGTTTTAATTAAAATCTTGAGATTGAAGTTGTTTTAAGGAGGAAATAAAGTTACCTTTGAAAACTCAGAGTTATCATGGAAGGCCAATAAGTGAGGATTTTTGGGCCTTCTCCTCAGGAATCCAAGAAATTTGGAACATTTTAAAAGTTTCTAAGTAAAATGAGTGAGATTGGAGTGAGTGATTTTGAAAATTTAGAAGTAAATGGTAAATTGTAGTAATTGAGTGTTTAAGTAAAACTAACGGAGGTGGGACTATGTGAGAGGGTCTGAGTGTGCGATATAACTAGAAAAATGACGATGATAGTGTAGAACCGTCCAAACATAAACTTAAAGTGGTGATAGAGAAGTGTAGTGTAGCCAGCCAAAGGGCGGAGTTAATTAGTAAGTATTTTCATGTGTAAAGTAATATGCATCCTAATAGTTCTGATAAAATTTACACTATGTATTTATAGTAATCGCAAATCCTTGGGGACTTTTCCTCCCCCTAAACCGAGGAATCAGCCAAACTTTACCACCGGTCCCACCACTTACGACAGGATTCCAGTTTTTTGTGCCAAAAAAGATGGAGCCTTGATACAAAGGATCTCTAACACGGGGAATTATGTATATTTTATGGACTGCAAGGACGCCCTGGACCTTTTGAATGAAGCACATCTATTAAACATTTTAGGTGGGTAAAATGGTCTAATGACAGTTTTAGGAAAGAGGAAGTTCGCAGTCGTGGACACGATAAGCTTGAAGAAATGGTTTGAAATGGTAGATCCCTCCAAAGAGAGAGTTGACAACTATGTAAAGCCTAGGCTTATGCCTTCCGCTACACAGGTTTCTCTTTATTCTAAAATTAAATACTGTAATTAAATAAAAGGAAGATAAGTATAATTCAGGATAATAAAATGATTTATAAATTGAGAAATAAAGGAGAACAGGAGCCAATACCGGTTTACTACTCAGAAGGACTAATGGGAGCAGAAAATAAGTTTTGGGGGCCACTCAAAAAATTTAAAGGGCCTAAAAAGGTGTACTTCTTTAATAAGGAGGATTTGGTGGCCGAAATTAAAAGAATGGATAATAAGATTGAGAGGGAGAAAGCATATAAGAATATTAAAGTGGTTTCACTGGTGGATTTAATAAGGGTTAGAAAAAATAAACATTTTATAAATTTTAGGGAAATGACCCAAAAGAGCTCCTTTTTGTGATGAATAATGAAAATAGTAAGGAAATGTTTAACCTAACAAAGGAATCAACACCATGGATGTTGTAGTAAACACAACAAATAATTTTATTAAACTACACATTATACTTAACATTATTTATGTATTTTGAAATGTAAATATGAAATAAGTACATCACAATGCCTAGAGGGAGAAAGGTATGTGTGAGCGCCGTCACGTCTAATTTCCAGAAACTGAAAACGACAGAGGAAGACTATCCGACACCTGAAACTAAATTTAAATTAGATCATAAAGCGTTTGGTAACTTTATTATTCAGACTTAGTATACTGTCTTGTGGCTGATACACATAAAAGGGAAAATGTTGGATTATTTTCCAAAAAAACGGTCAATAGTTATCGAATAAAGATACTTTTGAATTAAAATTCGTTTAGATTGTGTAAAAAATGTAAGTGTACACCGAGATTCCTCTGTTTTGGAACAATTCGGTGTGCCTTTGCCTCCCGACTTCCTAAACCTGAATCTGGGCTCGAAGCTGGACCAATATAACCTGGTGGTTCACGTAGGTCCTAGAATATCAGTCCATAATAGAAAATAATTTGATTCTTAACTCAGACTTTTTCAAAATATTCCGACTATCTGCTGGACATGATTGAGAGGTGCCAAGATGAGAGGTTCACGAAGAGGAAAACTATGTTCTTAAAACTGGGTATTGAATGATATAGTTAATTCACTTAAACTGGGATAAATGAATTGTTTAGTTAAGGCCATTAACCTGAAATTTATGTGCGCATTCCGGTGGAAGTACTTTGACAGAATGCTGCTGAAATCGGTAGGATTGGTCAATCATATGTCGATTTAGGTTGACAGGAACTCATTTAGGTCTAACCATAACATACAAAAGGTTAGTTTTGAAACTCAAAAGTTCCAAGGTCAAGGAGTATCTGGAAATCTATCAAACGCTCTGGGAGGAACATTGCAAATCAATGCAAAGGTAACCCTAAATTGATTAGTAATTTTCAGGTTATTGGCAGAAAGGAATGAGACGCAAAGCATGCTAAAGGTCTACGAGCTGGAAAACGCAGAGGAATCTAACATTTCATCAGTCCTGTCAAAACTGAATGAGATGGTACAGGAGTGTGAAAAGAACAATTCTGACACTTCAAGGAAAGACGATCCAAAAGAAAAATCAAAAGAAAAAGAAAAGGCCGCTAAAAATGACCAGACTCAACCTGGAGATGACAGAAGCTGTCACAGGGAACTGTTTACCAACGTTCCCTGTGACGAGAAATACAGGGAATCGTTGGACGGGATGAAGGACAAAATACAGAACCTTAAGTTTACTAGAACTAATCAACTTCAATTGATGGTAAGTGCCTTTTATTGACGAGATTCTTCCAGGTAAACAGAGCCATTGGAAAGTACGAGCATATGGTTGAAATGGTGGAAAACTACAACGACACACTGGTGAGTGTAATCGACTGACCCTTACTCAGGTTAAACTGTCAAACAGAATTTCGGAGAAAATGTTTAAGAAAATGACCATAAAAGAATACGTGAAACTAATTCAGGTAATTTTATACTTTTTAAAAATTAAAAATTTGACTTTATTAACCCTTTATTGCAGGAAATGCCGCACAGCAGCCATATTTAGTTTTTGAAATGGTTAAAAAGTTTAACGCAGATGATATAATATCGCAAAATTTAGTAAAAACCTCCGTTCAGAGAAGCATTAAGTCAAACGTGAGAAATTTTAATTTTTATTTGAATTTACCTAGTATTTAATGTGTTATGTTTATACACCCCGGGAACTCCTCTGTTTCCCCTAATTTTTCTTTTTTTCAAAATATAATTTAATTTCTTTAGATTTTAAGTCAATACCCGGCTCTCAAGGACACGCTCGATGTTATCTTCCCGAAGAAGAGTCCCATGTACCTGGCCAAGTGGTATCACCCCTTACATATCCACTTTCCCCTTTTCTACTTATTTTCTCAAATTAATCGATGTTTAGCCAGGATAGAGTCAGCTTACTGATGGTCAACGGAGAAATTATGTTCATTCAGCAGAGGGACGGCCCCTGGATACCTTCTCTTCGTCTTTTGCACAAATGTTAGTTTTTTCTCCCTATTTATTTACCTAATTATCTTTTATTTCTATTTTAAACTGCTTGTTTTTGTGTTTTTTGCCTTTTTTTAATAACTTATTTGACAATTTAATGACCTTTTTAACCATCATTTGGTATTAGACCGTCTTGCTCATTATTATTTTCCCTTATTACCCTTATTTATTTCTTCTTATTTTCACTAATTTATTACATTTAAAACCTTTAGACCCTTCCATTCTTCCAAAGATGCAAATTGACAGTGGCGCCATCAAGTTCATTCTGAGGGGCTCCAACATCATGTGCCCCGGCCTCACCTCCGAGGGCGGCAAGATGGACGACGTCGAAGTCGACACCGTTGTCGTAAGTTCCCTTATCTTTTACCTCCTAAATACCTACCTTTTTATATATTCATTCATTTATTCATTTACCTTATCAATTTTACAATTTTATAACTTTATAATTACAACCTATCTAATAGCATTCATAATCTTACAATTTTACAACATAATATTAGAACATTTGTAATCTTACAACATAATATTAGAACATTTGTAATCGTACAACTTATATTATAACATTTGTAATTTCAAGATAACATAACATAATTTGTTCAGCAAGTCACTGCTTCCGGCCGCTACAACGCCTGTGCCATTGGCATCATGACCATGTCCACCAAGGAAATGTATTTTCAAATTTATTTACTATTTATTTCTTTTTTTACCTTATTTTATTTACTTTTTTGTCTTATTTTTTTATTTTTTCCCATTTTACTCATTTATTTTCAGAATTGAAAAGAATCGTGACGTTTGCATTCTCACTCTTCACTATCTGAACGACGGTTTCTGGCAGTTTGACGCCGACAAGTACGGCTACAAGCC
>JAQQTN010000120.1:0-15217 GCA_029379255.1 Theileria luwenshuni
TCAATGTACCATAGTCAAACACACTCAGTTCAACTTCAACATTTCAAAACAATTTTAATCTACCATATTGATTCACGATCAATTCAATATAATATTTTAAACCATTTTAATTATTTTAAACACTTAATTTTATCCTATTTTACATACATTTACACCGTAGATCCTTCAGGAATATAATCTTTTTCATTACCAAAATACGATTACTTTTCTTGTTCCTTTTATTTAACATGTTACTTTATTATTTTTAATTTTTATACTTTCATTGCCCTACTTTACACATGTATTACCTTTTTTTAATTTTTCTTCTTTTCTATTATTTCTTTTAATTTTTCACAATAAATGATGAGGAAGGCAATCCGAATGTCCTTATTTCCTTCATTCAGATGTCTTATTTTTTATCACTCCTGAGATTCCTAGTAATTTATCTCTTGAGTTTCTATCATTCCTCTTCTCTTTCCCTCTGTTCCTATTTCAATTGTTTTAGAAATTCGAGGAACCTTTCACTAAATTCTTCATATTCAAGTTATCTTTCTGATTGTGTGCCTTCCACGAAATATCGCAACAATTTAAATTCCTCTTGTATATTAAATTTAAAACAGAATCCAAGTATTTATAAGAAGTTTATTAACGATTTAAAATATGGTATTTGCTTGGGCAAATATGAAGGATCTGGGAGGCTCGGAACGTTTTTCAACCCCAACCTTACACACCAGAAACTTCCACTCAAAGCTTTTGTAAATTATTCAAATTTTATAGTAAATTTTGTTACATACAAGGGTAAGAAACTATACTCACTGCCAAAATACTCGATCCATGAAGAAGTTCTCTCGGACCTTAGGAATGCGGAAGGTTCAGACTTTGACTCTGGCGATTCTGAATCGGCCGATTCCTCTCAGGAGGTCTTAGGACATGAGTTGACAACAGACCCGGAGAGATACAAGTCGGAAGACCGAAATAAATCAATAAACGCAAGAGCAGCTAAGATTTGGGAGAAGTACTCACACCTCTTTAAGCCCCTTGAGACCTACGAAGAGAAGGTAGCCAGGATATCGAACCTTCCCGTTAAAAATATAAATGTAAATGGAGTAAATATTGAGGTAAGGATGGGATCTCTGGGACTCCCGTGGTACATCGACGAGGAAAATAGAAGGAAACTGGAAGACACATTTGACCCAGAGGTATTAGCTAAAATCAAATCGGATGAGTATAACAAAAAAACTCATTTTTCAATAATAAAGGAAGAAGAAGAAATCCCGTGTGTCCCTCTTCCAGGAGCAATGGCATCCTACCTGCCAGACGTCAAGGTTCTGGACCACAAAGTTAACATTCCAGACTACGACTACGTGACACTGCTCCACGACTCCTCAAGAAACTACACCTGGACGTATCAACAATCCAAAGAAGAAAGAGCAAAATCCTTCGAAGGAGAAGGAGAACTTGATACATACGAAGTTGTAAATAAGAAGATAATACCGTCAAAAAAAAAGGAGGGAGAAGGATACAAAAAATACGTCCCAAAGGACTACGTCAACGCACAGGAAAACCCATACGATTTTTTCCCAAGAAAGACACTGGACACAGGAGTATTCAGACAACCAAGAATGCAAGACGTCCTAAACAGGAGTTTGTCGATAAAATAATAAAACATTCAGAATTAAATAAAATAAACAAAGAAGACGAAAATCATGGATATAACAGAGATTACCAGAACTTTTGGGAAACCACACACTATAGGTAAAATTTATAATAAAAAATAAAATTAGAGACAACGGAGATAAGCCAGGAATGAGATACAAAGAAATAGGAAAAAGAGGACTAAAAGTGTCAGAAGTGGGACTGGGAACAATGATGTTTGGATCAACAGTGGCAGAGGCAGAAGCAAATGAAATTATGGACTACGCTTACGACAAATTCGGAGTCAATTTCATAGTGAGTAAAAAGATTAAAAAGATTTCAGGACACCTGCGAACTGTACCCAGTGCCATTTTCATTCAGAACATCCGGAAATTCAGAAAGAATACTGGGAAAATGGATCAAAAGGAGAGGAAGTAAAGTGAGGGAAGACCTGGTCATCTCAACAAGAATACTAAGCAGAAACGAAAACCTAAAATTCATAAGAAATAACAAGTAAAAATAAAAAAATTGACACAAATACAGAGAAACGAGCATGAATAAAAAAAATATAATTAAGGCAGTGGAAGATTCACTGGAAAGAATGGGACTGGACCATATAGACCTGGTACAGTTCGCGTGGCCAGACAGATACGTGCCGAAACAAGAGAACGGAGACTACGAAGAAGTGCTGTTTGACGTGGAAGTAAGCGAAATCGAGATAAAAATAATTAGTCAATGAAAAAACATGAACCAGTGGCAATGGAAGAACAAATAGAAGCAGTGAGAGAACTCATACAAAAAGGAAAGGTTGGTTTAAAACTAAATCAATGTTGTAGGTAAAAGAATGGGGATTCTCAAACGAAACACCATGGGGAGTGTTGGCATTTTATCAACTTTCTAAGGTAGTGTGATTCCATTAAGAAGGTGTAGGAGGCAAAAGTGCAACCGCCAGTGACCGTACAACTGAATTACAACCTGCTGTGTAGAAATGATGTGGAAAAGGGATTTGTGGAACTGGCAAGAAGACAAAACACAGGTAAAAGAAGGTGCCCAAAAGTTGAAGGAATAGGAATAGTGGCATACGGCCCTCTGGCAGGAGGCATTTTGACGGGAAAATACCTGGAGTACGTGGAGTCAACGACCTCGGGAAGACTATTGAGGTTCCCATCATTCATGAAAAGATATAGGTATCATATAAAATCTAATTGAACTTAGAGGATCACTGGCGGCAAAGGCAGTGGGAGAGTACTATGATGTGGCAATGGAATTCAAAATGCCAAATCTAACGTCAATGGCTCTTAAATGGGTTTATTCAAGACCATTCATTTTAAGCACAGTAAGATTAAATAATAGTAATAGTAACAATAGTAGTAACAATAACAATAATAACAATAGTAACAATAGTAATAATAATGATAATATCAATAACAATAACAACAATAACAACAATAGTTCTAATAATATTAATAATTAATAAAAATAGTAATAGTAACAATAACAATACTAATAACAATAGTTCTAATAATAATAATAATAATAATTAATAAAAATTCAGATAATAGGAGCAAATGACCTGTATCAGCTGAGGGAAAACCTGTACTGCCTGGACCCGGAGCTGGGAATGACGGACTTAATGGAGAGAAAAATAAACCAAATACACTGGAAGTGGAGGGACCCAATAAGAATAATACAATAACAAAGTAGATAAATTTAGTAAAAAATTAATTATCGGTAGAGTAGATCTTTCAACTCTTGGTAGTGAGGGGTGGACTGATGACGTTCCATGAGCTGGCCAACGAAGTAGGCCACAACCAGAACTAAAACCCAAAAAATTTTAATTAAAAAGGTGTTCAAATCATTTACGTAACTGAAATAAGATTTATCTAAAACAGAAAGGGGTTTACGGCCCTCCTGGTTCATTCTACTATTAAAATACTCCAAAGTGGGAATGCAGTCATTAATGCCAATGGTGGAACAGTAACCAATGGAAAAACAAACAACCACAGTGACAATGACAATAGTTGCAAACTCGGCCAGAAAACGAACTTTAAGAGACCAAGTGCCCCAAACAATACTGAAACAAATCAACCAGGAAAGAACGGGAATTAATAGATAAAAACGGCTGCGGTAAAAACGCCTCTTGTGATTAGCTGTGGATCCGTCGTAAACGACAATGTTCTCAGAGGAACTGGCGAGAGAACGAGCCAGAATATCAGAAATATTATCCAGGAAAAAAATAATGGTAAGCTGAGTGTCGTTGACGAGCATGCGATAGGGAATAAAAACCTGAAAAAAAGCACACTTACATAAGTCAGATAAACTGAATAAAACAAAGGGAGAAAAGTACTTGGGTAAACTGAGAAGAACCTTGTACATACAAGTTAACTTTTTCAGGCAAGAATACCAAATAGAAACAGTGTTAGGGCTGTTGGTCTCAGAAAGTGAAGACCTTAGATAAATCAGTGTTTGAGATAAAAAAGCAAAAAAAATAATTGATGCGAAAATAGAATGAGTGATTGAAAGACAAAGCCTACATTGGTAGGCAGTTTCAGTGCCAATGGCTTCCTGTACAACGGTCTGAAAGAGGGAAAAAATAGCAATGCCACCATAGTAACCAGAATACAAGTTAGAAAAGAAGGAAGATTTGTAGTACTTGGTTACAACGTAAGAATCTAAAGATGAAATAAGTAATAATAAGCAACTTACTAGATTGAATGATAAAAGCCTCGAGAATTGAGATTCCGGCGAAGGCAGAAGTGTAAATATACCTGGCAGTGTCCCCCCGCCCAAACCAGGAAGTTAAAACGTAAATTATGTGAAAAATAAAACAAATCCAACCGCTTACAATAGCCTTCCTGTAATTACACTCTATAAAGAGTAAAATAAATAAAAACGAGAAAAGATTAGTGTAGCTGTAAACGGAGTAGCAGTCGTAAATGAAATTGGGAGTGCCGAAAGCCTTGGAAGTAAGTCTACCAGTGGAACCAAGACAAGTAACGGAAGCCCCGATGACAAAGAATAAAAATTTTGTCAAAAGAGAATTAGTGTGCGATATGGGTTTACAGGGGTTTGCATCCTCCAAAGTGGAGGGGATTTGGGCCTTAATTATTGAGGTTCCCATGGAATCCAAATTAATTTATGAAATTTAAAATAACCTGAAGCTGATTTTACACTTTTACAACTGGACGGCTAAAATGAGCCAGAATCTATGCTGTAGTACTTGCAGTACAAAACGCGTTTAAAATACTTTCAAATGTGTTTAAAATCTAAATACGTTTCTATAATAATTAAAAATTTTATTCGTCATAATATATGGTACATAAGGGTGAAAATAAAAGAAAGTAAGAGGGAATGGGAAGCAGGAACACTACAACGTCAACAGATACTCCTCAAATGATCTAAATTTCATACCCGGATTTTAAAACACTTCAAAACCTTCCCTTTAGCCTTCTTTACTTCCTTTGAGTACCTATTCCTGTCATATTCTCACATGAATAAATAAAAATGAATAAATTAAAATGAATAATAAACCATAAGATATTAAGCCGGTCAGTAGGCGTACTTATTGGGGTTCATGGCGTTGGTGAAGGGTGTGGATTCCATGTTGGTTTGTCTGGTCGTCATCCTTGAGCTATCCACCAGCGAGTTCTGGAGCAGTTTGGTCTTACTGGGGTCCCATTTGATCACTATCTTTTCCACTGACGATATGACCTCGGTTCCGTTGCTATATGTTCCCGTTCCCATGAATATTCTCACTGAGAGCTTCTCTCTTCTTTTAACTTCTTGGTCCGATTCAGCTTCTTCCTTTTCTATGTTGGGTTTAACTAGGAATTTCCAGTGGTCCTTGTTAGGTAGTTGAGGGGGTTCGTTTCCGTATATGTTACACACGTCGTCCACTTTGAACAGTGCTTCGTCTACTCTTGAGAAGGTCGCTCTACAGCTGTACAGCCACAGTGTATGTACCTTGTGGATGTGGTTGTACTGCTTGTCTCTGCTCTTTGTTATGTTATCTGTACAGTTTTTTCCTGCCATTATGTGTGTCAGTTTCGAATCGTTTAGTCTTACTACTGCTGATGCTCCCAATTCTGATAAAATTTCCCTTTGCATTTGTTCGCAATCTGCGTGCAACACTGAGTTCGGTGATTTAGCGTTTTTTCTGTATCCCGTTAGTAGTATTCCCACTCCCTTAAGCACTTGTGTTTGTATGCTTTCCAATATGTCTCCCACATCATTTATAAATGGGTCTGAGAAGAACTTTTTATGTATTTCGAGGAATATTGTCACCATGTATTTCAGGTGTCTATCGTAATCTACGATGCTCATCTTCTCTCTTGGCTGTTCAGGCTCACTATCTGACTCCTGTTCCACGTTGAACGTGTAGTCGTGTGTTTGTGTTTTACTTGACTGTCCCTGGTTATTGGTGTTTAGGTTTTTACTTTCCGGATTTTGAGTTGGTGATCCTGTTTTTGGGTAGTTGTTGTTTAATTCTTTGAGGTATGATTCGAAGAAGTCATAGTGTTCTGCTCTGACTACGTGTTTATGTGGGATATCTGACCACACGTCTCTTCTATCGTCGAATGCTAGTATGAATCTTGTATCAAGTTCCGGGTAAAGTCTCGATGCGCTTTTTAGCAGGTCTTTTTCGTCTACGCTGTTTCTTGCTACTATTCTGTCCATGAACAGGGACCTGTCTGGGTCCAGTATGCTGATGACTACGTCTGCGTACTCCTTTGTTGCGTTTGTGTATATTGACATTTCATAATACAGTGACAATATTTGCAGGAATTCTCTGATGCATGGTCTCAGTTTCATGTAGTACTTTATGTTTTGGAAGTTTGGCAGGTTGAAGGTATACAGTTCCGGGTCTCCTAGTGAGTCTACGAAGTCCCCCGTATCTATCTCCAGCATGTCCAGTTTCGTTTGTGACGATGTATGCAGTAGTGTATTATCGAGGTCTAGCAGCAGTACTAATTTTCCATTTCTCACCGGCCCAGTTTCAAATCCCATTGATACTTTTGGGTTTAATCCCAGGTTTTTTACGTACGCTTTAACTCCCAGCGGTAGGAACACTTTAATATCGTGTAAATCGTATTTGGTTTTATATCTTTCTGGTGGTTTTGGCAGGAATGGTGTGTAATACTTTATGTCGTATTCTGTGAGTGTACTTTTTTCATTTCCTGTCTCTGATTTATCATTTTCCGATAGCGAAGAGTCTTGTTCTTCTGAGATTTCACTCATTGTTTCGTAGTTTCTTTTGGATACTGTTACCATATTTTGGACGTTTGACAGGTTCACGTAGGCTGGCTGGTCATATCCTGGACTATGTATTGGCGGTTCTTTGTATGTGATATTTCTGATTTGCGGTTCTTTATAGTACGGTCCTGGGATGAATGGTTTTCCGAATTGTGGTTCTTGTGGTTGTTTTATTCCTACTCCCATGTTAGGCATTGGTACAAATGGTCCTGCTACATAGTTGGGTGGCGGTACTCCCATTACTGGTCCCATATAATTGGTCATTGGGAATTTACTTTTTGGTTCCTGGTTTCCTTTATCATCCTTTACAACCATGTTTGGGTACATTACTGGGTTGAATGGGTAATATGGGATTAGTGGCACTGGTTGTTTTCCCATGATTGGTGGAACGTTTGGGACCATTTTATACATTGTGGGTGTTTCTACGTTATCTGGATTCTGCCAATCGTGATTTACTGGTGCGAATCCCTCTTTTTGGCGTGTTCTCCTTACCCATGTCTTATTATTATTGTTGCGATTTTTATAATCAGTTCTATTTGGAGGCCCAGTCACCTCTGGTGGAACTGGTTCTCCAGTGAATCTGGATCTAGACATTTATTTTATGTATTTTTATATTAGAAGCATCTCTATTCCAAATTATTATGTAAACACTTGATATTTTATTAGTTATCAAGTATTTATTTTTAATTTTAAAAATATCCCCGATTGAAAGAAAACTTTTTGGTAATTTGTGTGTTAAGTTTATTTCAATCAGTTTTTTTATAATTAAAAATATGTAACCTAAAAAATTTTAGGATTTGAGAACTTTAGAGATGATATTACACAGATCTTATGTTGAAGTCGTTAACGTTAACAACTGTTTAATTTAAAACCAGATTAAAAAAACTTAACCACATACAATTGTTTTGAAGTAAAAATTATCCTTCTAATTATAAAAATATCTCCTAGATACAGATTTAGGAGTGAGGTTTTTCTAAGGTCCGGTCTGTACTTGTAAAATATAATAAATATGTTGGCATTAGGTTTTTATTTATTTATAAATATGCATTAAATTAATTTATTTTATTTTTATGAAACTGTACCGAGTGTAGTAGGTATAAATAATTTATTATTTTATTTTTGGTATCATAATTAAAATACTAGATAAGTGGGCTGTGTCGTGAGTAAGTTATGGAGGCAGGTGATAGATTTGCGCCATAAATTATTATAACAAAAGGAATCTGAAATGAAAGGAAAATAATTAGTGTTTTACTGTAGCTTGTATGGGGATGCGAGTGAATAGCCGCATAAATAGGAAATATGGATGAAAAATTAAAGATTAAGTCCTTTAAATCGTTGTTTTGTCTCCTTATTACTTTTGGAACGGGTTCAGTAGATTCCTGTGAACAGAGGGTTTGCGTAATGCATGGCTTTGACGGGAGGGTGTTCCACTGCCTCGAATTGTGTGAACCTGGGTTCAAGATCGTCTCCTCTTAGCCTGTAATTTCATGTTTAAATGTTTAAATATTTAGAATATTCTACTAATTTACCTTATAAAGGCCCCTTTGTTCCCGATTTGGTCGCAATAGTTGGGAGCGCTGAATATGGTTATAACTTTTCCTTCGTGCTCTATTTCATAGCCTTCCTGCTTTAGTTCGTGAGATCTTATTAGGTATGACAGATTGTTTCTGGACAGGAAAGAATGTGTTACATCTGGGCCGAATTCGAACCCTACTCCCCTCTTAGACGGGGCGAGCCCATTTGAGGGTTTTGGGTCTGACCAAAGCATATCCGTCATGAGGCCAGAGTAAGGAGGTTCCCTAAACCTGTCTATGCTTTTCAAATCACTAATTGAGACGTTGTCTTCCCCGAACAGGCCTCCGTGAACAACTAGAATCTTATTGTTTAGCAAATACCCTAGAGGCAAGCATTGGAAGGCTTCTGAAAATAGAACATACACCTTCTCGTCGTATTTATTCAAAGTTTCACCCCTGAATCCATACAACTTGTTGAGACCCTCAGTCTCGTGGTTGCCCCTGGCCACGTGGAATGAGTGAGGGAATAGGTATTTGCACAGGAAAAGTGTGATGGCACATTCGAATGAGAAAGAACCCCTATCTACGAAATCTCCGTTGAACAAATAACTGTTCGTCTCACTAGGATTCCCGTTAATTTGAAAGATGTTTAGCAGATCGTAAAACTGGCCGTGAATGTCTCCACAAATGGTTATCTCTTGATAGGAATCCAGGGTTATATCAACTAGCGATTCGTACTGAGTGTGGTTTTAAAATATCTGGGCTCACCTCTCTAACGATCTTAATAACTTCGAGAATAATGGCACATACATACTTCTTGTGGACGGTATTTCCGGGGACCTATTGGGGATATGAATGGTGAATTTTACCTTAATGTAGTCAAGAAAGTCGAGTAGGAACTGTCTTTTTTGTTCTGGATGAACCAGTTGTTCGGGACAAAAGACTGAAAATAACTTTAAATTGGGTTTATTACCTGGTCCTTTGTAGGACTCGTCGACTGTCATCAGGTCCAAATTGATTGTCTCATGGAGAGGATGTGATTCTAAGCATTTTAAAAGGTTATTCATGTACCTGTTTTAATGGCTTCAGAAAATTTTTGCTCTCTAATTATTTTTTTACATTCCTTAAGCTTCATTCTAGCTGTAGGATCGTTGCAAAGGGATAGTACTTTCAGGAAATCTGGTAAATTGTGATCTTTTTGGCACTACCTGTTTCGGCATCCTGAAACTTCAGGAGACAGAGATAGGCACATCCTCTACGGTAATATGCCTTAAAAAACTCGGGTCTCAGTTCAATGGCTATGTTTGCATCCGAAACTGCTGACCCTGAAAAAATTGGTAAATAAAAGGGAAAATAGTACAAATTAAGTAAAAATAAGATAAAACAAATCAATTTATATGATACATACCGTAATTTTCTATTTTTATGTTACAAATTGCTCGATTTGAGTAGTATTGGTGTAAATTGGTCCTTCTAAGCTCTGGAGTAATCCAGTTAGAGTTATCTTTTTTTTCATTTGAGCTTAAATATGAGTCTTCGACAAGCCTAATCGATTCAGTGTAATGTTCGATGGCAGATGAGAAGTTATTAAGGGCGAACATCTTGTTTCCTTCTAATTTGTTCATTTCTGCCTTTTCAAGGGCCTGATTTCTATTATTCTTCCCAAACGGAAAGATCTCAACCATTTTGAGTATTTATATAAGGGGTATAATAAGTACAAATAAAGATAAAAGATTTATTGTGATTTTACTTAAAACAAATACAGGTTTTTATATGTGGTGATATAACATAATACTTCCATAATGTGTTCATTATTTTTTATTTTTAAAATAATTGTACAAATATAAGCCTCTGATAGCTGATCTATTGTATAAAAATATATAATGTATAATTTTAAGATTGGTATTTATGTAGGAATTAAGACAGGGAGATGAACGATAATTCCATTATAATTATTACTTAGGTGTTTTAGAACCATAATAATTGCTAGGAATTGAAAATAGAGGCTTTCTAGGTGACTGAATGGTTGGATTCTTTGAAATGAGGAAACATATTTTATTTGGATATAACCTCTATTTATGTTTATTTTATATACTTAATTATTTTTCTAACAACTAATATACTCTTATTTTAATGTTTTTATATCAGTTATAATAATTTTTAATTTATGGTAAGGCGTTCTATCTGGTGTACACAATAGTGTATTTATTTGTAAGGGGATTCATATTTGATTTTTAAACTTATTTAAATGTTTGATTTTGTATTGTTTTCCCCTATACTTCACTAATTTTAATTTTCTGAGACAGAGTTAGAGATCACAATGACCTTCGTCAATGACAAGTTATCTGAGGCTAACAAGTCCTACCTTATGGTTTGATTTTTTATTTTAATCATATTTTTTATTTAATTTAATTTATCTAGTAATGAATATCAATTGATAATTTCATCTTTACCATCTTGTCGTCCTTCCTTTCGTCCTTAACTTTTTTTAGGATGCCGCCAAGAGGAAGCGGATTTCTACCAACACAGATTCACTTTCTAAACAAACTACAGTGGATAAAGAGGTTTTAGACCCGGAAGGCTGGAAAAACGATAAAATTAACAGACTGAGGGTTTGTTCCACTTTCCATTTTATCATTAATTTTCAATAGGAAATTCATAAAAAGAGGAGAGAATATCTAGATAAAGGCGCTGGGACCTTTGATCTTCTCAATGATGAAAAGGAAATTATAAACGCTGCAAACAACAACACCAGAATGGTACTCCCCTATAGACCTCTGATTTAATTTTAATCTATAAATAGGTATGTCACTTTTACGAGGAAGGGTTCGAACGATGTAAGGTACTGGATTCCTTACTAAATTCCCTCTCGTCGCGTTTCCTTGACACCAAATTCGTCAAGTTAGTTTTTTCAAGATTTACACATAACATTCTATAATAAATGGTGTAACATAATTAAATTTTAGAATATTGGCCACCAAGGCGCCCTTTTTCACACACAGAATTGGAATCAAGGTCCTTCCCACACTGCTGGCGACCATAGACGGGAATATAACTAAGGTATACGTTGGTTTTCAAGAATTTGGAGGTTGGTATTTTTTAAATTCATTTTTTTAAATTTACGACTATTTTTGACTCATTTTAACTTCCAGGGGACAAAATCAATCTCAACACACTGAGGAACACCCTATTGAGGCACAACATTCTCACTGATGAGGTGACTTATTTCTCTTGTACAAAAATTTTCAGTGTTGTATTGTTGATTCAAATTCAGAGGATGAGTTTTTGGATCATTCTGATCTATAAATTTTGTTGATGACTAACTTTTAAAATTTAATTTTATGAGTATGTACCATATGTGAACATTACCTTGACACATTTTATTAATTTCATGATAAGACGTGTTGGCGAAAGCGTCTTTTTTGACCTTTTCAGGAGCATTTCAAACGGGAAGAACAGAATCCCCTTAAAATCGGCACTCACCAAGTTAAACACATTTTTCAACTCCCCCGAGAACACATACTTAAAGCACATTGCTGGAAACACAGCCGGTATTCACTAGTAATCGCCATAAGTTACCCTAAATCGATTCAACTCACTTTTTACAGTTCCTCCTCTTTCCTCTGAGGAGTTTATGGACGAATTCTACGCCAGGAATGTCGACAAGAGACACGGTTTACGGTCCCAGATCCTGATGGTGGGAGGGACCAAGAACATAAGGGGAAACCCAGGAGGTCCAATGGACTCCAGGCTCTTCTTCCCCCAAATTAACTTTGAGCAGTTTTTTGGAATCGCAAAGGTAGGTTTACCGTTAACAAAGTGCTCAGGACATGGAGTGCGTATTTCTGGAAAAAATATTCCCGGGTTGCTCTGGAACAGAGGTGAAAAGGACTTACAAAACACAGGAACTTAAGGAAATGCAGGAAAAAGAAAATAAAAGGATAATAAACGAGTTAAAATCAAAAGGTTAAAGTGCGATTCATTTGGAGTAAAGATCGTGAAACTCGTCCCTGGTGGAGCTGTCGGTAAAAACGAGACGATGAGGGACCATGCTGGAGTTTTCGCCTAAACATAATAATTAATATAGTTCCATACCCAGAGTCTGTCCACTAAAAATGATTGACTTGCTCTTGAGTTTGTTGAAGGACATTGAAGGAAGGAGAACGGTGTTTAAAAGGAGCCTTCCAGTGCCAAACTGGAAGCAGACGACCCTCTTGTGAGAAGAGTCCTGAAAAAAATAAAAAATTCTCAAGTACCTTGTTCAAAATTAAGTGTGTGACAACGGGCACTGGGTCACTCCACTCAGAATCCTTGTAAACTGAAAGCTTGCACTCCTTCTAAGAAATATTAATAAAAATTAAAATACAATTTCTTGAAGAAGCTTCTCGTTGTCAGACATGGAAGGTTCGAGAAACACCTCGCCAGGCTCCTTGTTTTCCTTTTCCTCGTCGGCTTCGTTGGTTTCAAAAACTGAGTCGGAGTTGGTGGAGGAGTCGTCGGTCTTGGAAGCCTTGAGAAATCCGTCGCCGGGTTTCATTCTTGCCTAAGATCATATGTTCACAAGTGACCAACCAATTTGGCAATAGGGCAATCGTACTCCTTGGTGTTAGTGAGGACGTTAAACTTGTCAGTGTCGCTGGAATCCTCATTCACCTAAATTGTTAAAATAAATAAGAAAATAAAAAGGATACATACCACTGATTTAATTATATCCAAAAATACTGATGGCTCCGAATTCTCAGATTTGTGACGCCTGAAGAAAGTTTGTGTTGTGAAGGCTAAAATCATACTTGAGACTGTCTTGGTCCGAATTTGCTTCGAGATTTTGGCGTTTTACAGTATTCTTATCGGAATCGGAAGCTTCGTCCACATTTTGTGTGGATTCATGGTCAGCGGCATCTTCGGAGAAATCAACGGGCTTAGAATGCTCGTCACTCTTTTCCTTATGATTTAAAAAGCAAGATTTTTGGGATTCTGTCATGATGGTTAAAAATAACTGTTTAAAATAATGAAATAATGGATAATGAAAAGTGAATTGAAGGGGGAATAAAAGTCCAACGGTATATTGGAAATATTTTAAACAATATCAAATATTTAAAAATTCCAGCACTTTTGTCATTTTTTACCCTGACTTTATTAATCCTTTTGTATTTGTGTGGGCTTGTCCTTTAGGTAGTTTATGCAACCTCCTTTAATGAATCTAAAAACCATTCTGAATGTAATTAAAATTTATCTATTCTATCAATAGTAGAACATCATAGACATTTAATTATATTATTCTTTAATTTAGCATTTTAATGAATAATTGACATTTTATTCATGAGTGGAACGTAGATAACTATATATAGATAAGTAGGAATGACATGGTTCTTATTCATCAGAGCTGTTGTTGACCGTATCAAAAAGAATAATTTCTATTTAAATTGTGATTGTAATGTGTAAATAAGGAGTAAAAGTTTGGGAAAGATAAGGGTGTAAACCAGAGTATTGATAATGTGAAATAACTATATAGTCAAGTTACTTGGAGGTTAAGAAGGTAAAAACAACTTGATGTGTAATGAGTGTCATGTGAATTAATAAGTAAAAAATTGGTTTAAGGGAAAAATGAGCAACAACACCTACCCATGGGGAGTTGATGGGGGATTCTAATGTTTGATTGAATACTCGTAGATTCCATTATTAATTTGATTTAAAATACATTATACAACTAATCTTTTATTCTGTATAACTATTTGGGTTTTTAAACTAAACTTATACCTTTTAAACCCAACAAACAGTTTTATTATCCAATCTTTTTATATTTTGGATCTTCATGGGTATTTCACGTGACAGCCGCCACAAACGACGTTTAACGGGAGGTCGTTTCCCAGTACATAAAAAGAAACGCAAGTATGAGCTCGGAAGGCCCGCATCCAACACTAAGTTGGGCACTCGCTTGGTCCGCAAAGTGAGATGCAGGGGCGGAAATCATAAATTTAGAGCCCTTAGATTAGACTCTGGAAATTTTTCATGGGGATCCCAAAGTAAGTGTCAATTACAGGCAATATGATGAAGTATTAATTCTGAAGTCTCTACCATGTAGATTCTCAGCTGGAATTACCGACTGAAGCCTTATGTAACAATTAACACTGATATTTCAGACGTTACTCGCAAGACGAGAGTCATGGACGTTGTCTACAACGCCAGCAGCAACGAGCTTGTCAGGACAAAAACGCTGGTCAAAAACGCAATAGTTACAGTCGATCCAACGCCCTTCAAACTCTGGTTTAAAACACACTACGGGGCTGAACTAGGTAAGATTAGACATACTAATTTTTAAAAGGAAAATCGGGAGAAGAAGGAGAGTCTACAGAGAAAGTGGCAGAGCTCGTGCCAAAGTCTCTGCTGGACCAGTTCTCCTCAGGACGTTTGCTGGCCTGCATCAGCTCAAGACCGGGACAGTGCGGAAGATGTGACGGATACGTGCTCGAAGGCGAGGAACTGGCCTTCTACAGAAGGCGTATGGACAAGAAGAAGAGAGTTTAAGTTAATTTAGTAAAAATAGACATATTTGTTGTAGTTTAAGTGTATTTTTAAAATTTGGGAGGAATAGTAAAAATGAGTAAATTTGGACAGGGTTTCAGGTTTAAATGATGAAAATAAGTAAGATTAAGGGAATGGAGGTGAAAGGTGGAATAAAATCAAGGTGAAAATGTAAAAAACGAATAGATAATGAAAGTTTAAATATGATAAATTTAAAAAAGATAAAAGACAGAAAGAAATAAATTTGGAATAAAAATATACTTTAAATGAATAGATAAGTGTTAGAATAAAGGATAAATGGAAATAATGAAGTT
>JAQQTN010000121.1:0-15096 GCA_029379255.1 Theileria luwenshuni
CTAACCAGTTGCATCTGAAATATCTTTGTTTGTGTCAACCAAATAGTACACGAGGCCTTTACAGTCCAAGAGGTGTTGAGCTCTCTGCGACTCGAAGTTCTGTTTCTTTACTCCTCCCAGGGAGGTTCTGAGGAGAACCACCTCTGCCAGCATTTCTAAGATTACTCATTCAAGTGTCTCAAAGAGTTTATTTATATTTTCAATGGATTAATTAAGGTTATCTATAATCATTGAAGTACCTGGAGAGGAAGTATTGGTCCTTGAAGAGGTGGTAGGTGGTCCTTCTGAATTAAATGTTAGAAAATAGTTATAAGTCATCATAAAAGGGAAATTGGGTGGAGAATGAGAGTTTTATTTAAATCCTGGGACCCGGAAACAAACTGACCATTTTCTAAGGGAGCCTCGGCAGTCTGATCTTCTTCTAAAAAGGATTTTTTGATAATTAGAAGGTACCCATTTCGTGTTTTTAAAATCGATAATAAAAGAATGTGTTTTTATGCTTATTTTTAGGTTAATATTAGTTATAATTTAATTTTAGAAAGTTAAATTTAATTTTTCAGGCACTAAAAGGGTTTTGAACCAAGAACATTCAAGGGGCGTAGCCCACAATTTCTCTCCTTGAAAAAACCAAGATCGCTAATAGATTTTTAAAAAATAAGTAAAATTAAAAAATACATAAATTTTTAGTTAGAAAGAGAATCAGAAAAATGAGATGTGTGAGGAGGCCGGGTATTATCTGAGGGAGAGTAGTCGATGGTGACTCATGGGTAAACAATTGGGAATAAATCAGAAATTAAGTTAAATTATGAAAGAAGGAGTAATTTCAAGCTATAATGAAAGATGAAGGTTCAAAAGGTAGGGGAGAAAGAGGAGTAAATAGGTATGGGTTATACTAAAATTTTGAGGTCAGGAAAATTGTGGCGTAATTTACTCATATTGGCTAATTCTCTTTATGAAGTAAAATTATTTTTAAATCTTTTTTTAGATTTTTCATATATTATCTAGAAATGTCTAAACTCGGGTTCGTGATGTGTGTTTGAAGCCATGTCTAAAACGTTGAAAAATGGCGGCTTTTCAAAATTTCTTCTAAGATTCGATGTCACTATCAAAATTTAAGCCTTGTTATGTGAAATACTACTATGGGGAAGTGAAAATTTTGTAATGTGTATTATCCTGTCTGGTGGGTATTTCTAGGGCGTTGTATTTGCCTGATTATATATTTATTTTGGTTTTTCTATGTGTCACTTTTTTATTACTCATAACTTCTCGTATATGTCTAAATATTCGAGATGACCTCATTTGTGGTATTTTAACATTTAATTTTTTTTACCTTTTGGGGTGTGTGACATGGGTGTGTGAACACATAGATTGTTAACCTATACAGTTAGTTTAAATTTTATGCATGTTGGCTGATTTATGAATTTTTGTACGTTTTTTGACTTATTTTTCACCGACATTGCATCTTTATTATCTAGTTTCAAATCCGAAGTCTGGATTCCACCTATTTCTTAGTAGTCTTAATGCTGAGAACACAACCAGTAGTCTAATTCAATATTTAAATGTTAAAGGGCTTTCATTTTATGAATCCTAACAATAAGGTAGTTACGCCGAACATGATGGTGAAATCGGCGTTTTTAAATCAGAATGAAGAATTTCTAAAAAGTTCTAATGAAGAACTAACTAGATTGTCAGAAATGTACAGTGAAACAAGGTACAATAATGTAGAAGAAAATAACAATTCTTTGAAGAATTTAAACTTAACACCTACACCAAATGAAATGAAGGAAGAGCAAAAGTCTCCAAAAGGAGCGAAAGCACAAGAACAATTAAACGAAAATAAATTGTTGCTGGAAGAACTCCTAGGAGAAGTATACAAAAACGAGCTAAATGAAGAAGAACTCAAGAATAATGGAGCACTGTTAGATACAATAAATGATTATCAATTTAATAGTAATACACACCTAAATGAATTTAAAAATTTTAATAACCTAGAATATGCAGAGAGCTACAAGGTGTATGATAAAAACGAAGAGTTTTTCAAAGAATATTTTAACAGTAATGTATCGAGTGAAGAATACAAGGAATTTGAAAAGGAAAATGACAAGCTTGATACCAAGGAGGTACAACTTGACAAAAAAGAAGAAACAAAATACATTGCTGAAAATATGACAGACAATTTAGTAAAAAACAAAAACCTAAAAAATGGAAAAACAACGGAAAACAAAGACGAATTTTCGGAATTATACGAAACATTCAAAATGACGTCTAAAGTCAACGAGCTAGGAAACATATACAACAACTACATCAACGAACAAGAATACACGGAAAACGAAAACACATACGAAGACAGCAACTATTACACAACAGTAGAGGGAATCTACGAAAACTATAAAGAAGAATTGCTGGAATTCAGCGAATTCGAAAAAGGACTGGTGTCAATGTGCGAAGAAGGATCAACACAACAAGGGTCCTCACTGCTGTCGTCACCAGAACAAGTAAACAACATTTCAATAAGCCAAAAAGGGCAAAATAAAAAAATACAAGAAAAAGAAGAAGAATATGAAAATGAAGAAGAAAAATACAATAAAAAAAAGGAAAAGGAAACATACCTCAAAAAGGTGGAAAGTCAGAAGGACATGTACTCAGTATCGACGAGTTTTGGAGAGAGAGAGAACATGTCGTACGAATCACTGTACAAGATGGACGCACTGTCTGAATCGTTAAATTACGAGAATGATTACAGTTCGAATTTTTACAACTGCAACTACACACCGTACAACACGACGAGCAGCGGGTGCACAGGCTCCTTCGGAGAGGGCCTCTTCATGGAGGGCAACGAGAACTACAAGAATTACATGCAACTGAAGTCAAAATATAACTATTTTGAAGACAAAAGTTACATGGAAGAAGAAGAAAAGAGAGAAGAAGACATAACGCCATTCACGCACGTCGTGAGCAGCGTGGCGACCGTCGCAGACACCGTGACGCCACTCTGCTCCTCCGACCTGAACAGCGAATTTGCAGAAACAGTGCAAGTTCTGCTGGAAAGGTACCTGGTAGGAGACCTGACGGTGGAAGGGGAGCTGTACTCGGTGTTCATGGGAGAGTTTAACCTCGAAAACAACGAGGTGTACAACGGGCTCGTCAAGTACTGCACCAAAAAGAACCTCCTCTACTACGCGTACAAACTCCTGCTTCAGTCAACTGCGTTGACTGAAGCGCTCGGAACGTACGCAAACTTCGTGAAAACGGGAAAGGGGGAGAAGACAGTGCTGGTGGAGACATACACGCAGACGCTGTTGGGGTTGATGACGACTCAGGATTCGACTCACCTGTGCAGGTCGCTCCTAAACAAGTTGTTGGAGTATGGAAAGGGAAACAACGAGAGATTGGGAAGTAGCCTAATGAATCAAAAGGGAGTAGGAGGAGGAACGAGTGTGATGATGACGAAGGAAGCTGACAAGGTGTTGAAAATGTACGCAATGAACATAAGTCAGATGACTAGGAACGAAGGAGTGGTGTTTGAGAGGTTCCTGAACATTTTGGAGGATCACCAGGGGAGGCTGGACATGAAAGTGAGTAGTCAGCTGCTGGGATACGCAATACAGGCAGATTTGGAGGGGAAGCAGCAGATGGAGTCGTGGATGGGACTGCCGGCTAAGGAGGCAGTGGTTTACCTCAATAAAATATTCAGAATGGGAGTGTTCACGAGGCTGGGCCTGAACGTGAGGTTCACGATACACCTGCTGGACCTCATGAACAACGCTAACTACAGCGTCGAGTTCGTGGAAAACAACAAGATACTGCTGATGTTCCTGGACTTCGTGGCGACCAATTACCCGATCAGCTACAGCGAAGCGGTGCTGAAGCTGCTCGAGAAGAAGCTATTCAACGCACCGACCTTCTTCAACGCACTTCAGATGGCTCTGAAGTGCGACTACGGCTCGATGGTCACGAAGATATGCATATCGGCACTGCAGATACTGAAGGGAGTGGTGCCGGTTGAATTTACGTCCGCCACATTTGGGAAGTTTGAGTTTATAACTCTCGAGAATGTGAATAAGCTGGTGATACTGCTGTCGAGGCCGATTTCTGGAGGAGGAAGTGGTCAGAGCAGTAACGGGATGATGAGTTTGGGAGGAAAGGAGATGATGGGTTATATGAGTAAGGAGGAGAAGGGGAAGGAGTACGGTGGTAATAACAATAATAATAACAATAGTAATAACAATAACAACAATAACAATTTCAATAATCTCAACAATATGAGTAACTGTGGCGGTTCTGGAAGTGGCGGTGGGAGCAACAGTAACCTGACGGGGCTGCTGCTGATGAACGAGGGGATGATAGGGACCAACCTGGTCGGAAACCTCCTCGAGATCTGCAAGGCGCTCTTCAGCTACAACAACAAGGAGCTGTTCGTGCCGCTGGTGGAGTGCTGCATCCTCGTGGAAGACTTCCAAGGATGCGAGTGCATCATGAAGTACTACTGCGACTACTACGGAATGGTGTCGGAAGTAATATGTGAAAAGGTGCTGCTGGCCATAGGGCTCAAGGGCAATTTTAACTACGTGAACAGGCTGCTGAAGGGAACGCAGTCGTACGAGTCGTGCGAGGTGTTCCTGACGCACACAAACACTAACGTAAACTCAGGAAGTGGCAGCTGCGGCGCGACGGACGGAGAGAACAACGGAAGCAGCGGAGGAGCGAACGGGAAGAACAACATGAACGGGCTTATCAAGCTGAGCGTTTACCTAGTAAGAATATGCATCAGCATACTGAACTTCAACGTGGCGATGAACTACGTGAAGCCGCTGCTGAGGCTGAACCAGCAGAACGACGAAATAAGTAACACGCTGATGATAGTGGCAACGAGGCTCGATTCGAGGTCTAAGTTGGACTCATTTCTGAGTTTTTGCGAGAGAACGAGCATTTTGATTAATGAAACGTGCTTTAACGTGATTCTGGAATCGTGCATAAAGTTGAAGAACAACAAGAGGCTGCTGAGGATAATCAATAAGTTTAGGATGTGGGGACTGTATCCGAACATACAGAGCTTCGGAATCATCATCAAGAGCCTGTCGTGCTGCAACATGATCCAGGAGTGCGAGGAGCTGTTCTACAACTACCTGGCATACACGACGTACAACGGAAATATGAAGGTGCAGAACGGAGTGAGTGGAGGAATGGGATTGGGAGGAAAGGATGTGATGAGCTACAAGATGGTGGGAAAGGAGACGGGAGAAGAAGGAGGAACTAAGCCAGTATTTGAAAAGGAAAAGGAAGTAAATACGAGAACGAATGAAATAATATACGGGTGTATGTTTGACGCGTACGTAAACAACAATAAAGTAGACAACGCAATGAGGTTGTTTGAGGATATGAAAATAAGAGGGCAGGTGAAGCCGAACACGATAATGTATACGACACTGATAAAAGGATATGGGCAAAATAAGCAGTTGGAAAAGGCAATGAAAATATTTAAAATGATGCAACAAGACAAAGTGGTGCCGAACACGGTGACGTACAACTCGATCATAGACGCGTGCGCGAGAGTGGGAGACATGACGGGAGCGACCTCGCTCCTGGAGGAGATGCTGATCAACAACATAGAGCCGGACCTGATAACATTCAGCACGATCATAAAGGGGTACTGCGTACAATCTGACATGGATAAGTCGTTTCAGCTGTTGAGCATAATGTACGAGAGAGGGATAATGCCAGACGTGATACTGTATAACTCGCTTCTCGAAGGGTGCGTTAAGTCGGGGCTGCTGTGGCTGTGCGAGAAGCTGTGGAAGCAGATGCAGGAGTACAACATCCCGCCGTCCAACTTCACGCTGACGATACTGATCAAGATGTACGGAAGGAGCGGGCAGCTCGACAAGGTGTTTGAGCTGGCGGACGAGCTGCCGAAAAAGTACAACTTCAGCATTAACACGCACGTGTACACGTGCCTCATGAGCGCATGCATCACGAACGGAAAGTACGCAATGGTGTTGGACATTTATAAATACATGAAAAAGAATGGAGTAAAACCGGATGCAAAAACATTTGAGACTATAATACAGGGGTTGAGCAGAGGAGGGCTGTTCAGAGAGGCGGCACAGATAGTGATGGAGGTGTACTCGCTGACAAACAGCAATAACGGAGAAGCGCAAATAGCAAACATAAACGGAAAGATACTGGAAAGATTATTCCAGAGATTTTACACACACAACACACAACAAAACCAAAGAATAGGAAATAGCCTAATGAGTCAAACGGGAGGAACGAGTCTGATAAACACAAAGGAAATGAAGGAAAAAATGATGAACCTGAAAAAAGGGAAGGGAAGCAGCGACGAGTACCTGCTGAACGTAGCAGGGCCGAACACGTACGGAACGAACTACGTGGTCAACGGGATGACGAGCACCGTGGTCCAGGAGGACTACGAGGAGCTCAACAGCATGTACACGTCGCTCGCGAGGAGACTCGAACTGTTTGGAATAAAAATACCAAGATTTTAAAATTAATATGTTCATATTTAATATATATAAGTATATATATTAAATATGAACAATTAATAATACAATTATTAATTATTTATAGTTGGTAGTTATTGTAGGTTAGTGATGTGTTTGTGTATTAACGATAGCTATTAATGGTTGGTAGTTATTGTTACTATATTATTTAATAAATGTTATTAACAACAATAATAACCAACTAATAAAAAACAAACATTAATAAAACGAAAACCAACAACAATAAATAAAAATGAAGAGAGAAGAGTGTGAGGGGGTGGAATCCGTGGTGGGAGATACTAACAGAATAAATAAATTTATGAAAAATCAGAATAAAAATAAAAAATGAGTAGTTCTCTGGTGTCATTCCTCGAAAGAAGGAAGAAATCGGCTGTGAAGTCGTCGACGGTGCTGCAGAAGTCGGAGGACCAGAGCGACGACGACCAGCAGGAAAAAAACCAGGAAGATCAAGAAGTACAATCGGAACAAGACAACGAATGGAGGCTGTCAAGCGACGAAAGCGAGGACGGGAGAAAGGGAACAACGACATTCGGGCCAAACCTGAGTAAAATCATACAGACAATAGATAACAAGGAAGCAGACGAACTGTCAAAAGAAGCAAAAGAAAAAAGAAATCAGCCGATTTGGGTGATTAAGGAGCCTAAAGAAGAAGTGGAAGAGAAACCAGCAAAACCGAAGATTTGGGTGCCTAAGTACAAGGAAAACAGAAACCTCCTAAATTCCAAGAATGACGTGGACCTGGCAGAGTCGGTTAAAATGTTCACACATAAAAACGAAAATACAACCACTAAAAAAAAGAAAAAACCGAAACAAAAGTCAAATGAACAAGCACTAGAGGAGGAGTTCGACTTCGTCAAGGTCAAGTTTGACATTTTCTCACTCCTGGACCCGAAATACGCAGTCTTCAACACAGACAAACACACAGTAGACGAAAAGCTAGTCAAGTCAAAGTACATTAACAGGAAGGCTGAAACTTTGGAGACAAACTGATGGTTACAGTCACCTTTTAAGCCTTACAGCTCATCAAGTTACCAAATTTGGGAAAATTTTCATTTAGAAATTCAGTCAACTTTTTTATTTTCACTGGATATCACTCATTTTCACTGTTGATTTATTAAATTCATGTTTTAACTCAAAATTCCTGTAAAAGATTATGGTCACATTACGGGAGGCACACTAATGTAAAAAATTTATAACTAAAAATGTAAAATAAATAAATTTATTCATTTATTTACTTAATTTACATGTTACTATATCATTTTAATGAAATTATGAATTAACTAACTAATTAATAATGTGAAAAGATGAGATTGTGGTACATTAATGTGTCAGATGAAGAACCGCTTGCGATCGACTTGAAGGTCAGGGCGCCAAATAAACTCATAGAGTCCACCTTCTAAGTCAAAAAGTCCCTCCTAAAAAGGTTAAAGGTTGAATTTTAATAATAAACTTGAACGTAGTAAATATCAAGAATAACTAATTCCAAAAAGAAAATAAAAAATAAAAAAGATAAATAAATAAACATTGTTACCTGGACGTAGTGAGCCTTCATGGTGAAGCTGGGACCTATTTCCTTTAAGGAACACTTCTTTTCACTCCGAAAGACGTATCTGAATGGTTTAAATTAAAAGGTTATGGAAGATAAGGGTACCTGTGGTGTCTGAAGAAGATCATGTCCCTCTGGTTGTGGAAGGTGACGACTCTGCGTCCCTCAAACTCGGGTTTCTGAAATTTTTATTTTTTAAAAAAGGAAGAAATGTATGAGCTTACGAGACTAAAGAGAGATGCTATCTGTCTTCCGATTCTCCTTCCGAGTCTGGTGTTGAAGGAGTTGAGGATGAGTTCTGGAGTAGTGGCAACCAGAACTCCTCCTCCCTTCATCTCGGAGGCAAACTTGACACTGGTCAGTTTGAAGAAGGTCGTTGGTCCCCCTGAGTTCCCTTTATTCCATTCCAAACTTACTTGGAAGGGAGCATATGAAAAGGCCGTTAGGCATCTTATTAGATCCCTGGGTAACCAGAAGAATGCTTGTAAAATTATTGTTGATTGCGATTTTGGCGATCTCCTTCATCTTGTACTCTTCCCTCTGAGTATCGATTAAATCTGGGTAGATCTAGGTAAACTTACAGCGTGGTAGACTGAATTTGGCAGGATTAGCAGGAGTTCCTTGATGAAGGTCCTCATCTTTTCTGAAGGTCTCCTAAATTTGAGATTAGCAGTCTCTCTCCTTACCTTGAGGAGGTGATCATCAGCTTGGGGGTTGTTCTTCCGGCGAAGTGGTCTGAGAACTCGTCTATTTCCTCCTCTTGCTTTATTTCCAGGTCATTCGGGTCCACCATGGTCTCATCGAACCTTCTCATGGACTCTATCGTGTGCGGTACCCTCCTTATCACCTTAAGTCCCTTCCTTTCATCTTCTTTTCTCTTCCTTCTAAGTTTTCTCTTCTCCTTATTCTTCTTAGCCCTCATTTCAAGCACTTTTTCCATTTTGCGATTTTTTTTGACTCTGTTTGAGTCCAGGCCCCTTATCTTCTGACGTTCCCTCTTCTTTTCATTTTTTGAGGCCTTAAGCGACAGATTCTACACAGATTATTTGATTTTTTAATCAAATATATGCTTCTATTTAAGAAGTTTTATAAATAGTTACGATTTAACTGATAAATTACCTTATCCTTGGCAGCCTTCATTTAAACCAACTTTATCACCATGGGCCAATAAATCTACTTAAATCTAGTATATGCTCTAATTAAAATTTAAAATATCTATAAAATGAACTGAGATATCAGGAAATGCCTACGTATTGGGGTATACAGAGTCATCCCCTACCACCCTCTTCAAACATCATTATCTTTCACTTATCTACCAAGTACTGTATTAAAAACACAAATTTAGCTACTCTACATTATTCTACTTTGGATTTCGGTCTCCTGGTGAACAGAAGTGCTACGTTTAAAAATAACATGTGTGCCATGACTCCGAAGATGAAGAGGAGAACCACGATGTTGTACGACCCGAACAGCAGGTGGTTTTCGGAGGCCGAGTATATCTTCCTCAGGAGGAACGAGTTCGCCTTCGAGTTTATCCAGTGAGTCCTGTTTCCGAAAACGTGGTCCTTCAGAAACTCAAACTTGTCTCCCAGCTCCTCAAACACATCGTTGCTTTTAAGCCCCTTTAACCTAAACAGCCCTGACAAACCCTCACATCCTTTCCTCAGACCCCTAAACATCCCCTTTCTCACCAATTCCAAGGGCCATTTCCACGGGTACATCATCAGACTCAGCACCAGGAAGTATCCCACTACCACCAGGTTCTTTTTCTTTGACCTGGTCCTCAGACTTACCACATTGAATGGAAACAGCAGTGGAAGCGTCACTATGAAGCACAGCGCCCAGTTCAGCACCGAGAGTCCCAGTACGAACGATATCGTAACGAAGTAAACTGAGAACAGCAGAAACAGGTCCACCCTCGGCAGCCTCTCTGGCACCCTTGATATGAACCAGTACGGTCCCATTGACTCATTTAGACTCATCAATTCCTCCAACTTATCTTCATATCCTTCATTTTTCCACCTTCCAACCTCCATTTCCTTTTTTTCTTTTTCTTTTCTTGATGTCTCTGAACCCTCTTCCTCACCATCTCCTTCAACTCCATTTTCACTTTTTCTTTTTTTTCTTTTTAAATTTCCTACTAATTCCCTCAATTTATTTAACAATCGACTTAACTTGGTTACTTTTCTTGCTTTTTTTAATTTATTTATTTTGGACACTATTTCCTCCCTAACTAGTGAGTGTTCCTCGAAATAGTCGTCTCCAAAGCTATCTTTAAATTTGCGATACAACAGCAAGTTAAACAGGAACACTGCCAGATATGATGCCAACAGCACTCCCAATCCCACTCTCACCTGGTCCAGGAGCTTTGCGTCGACCTCCGATCCCGAATTCTCGTTGACTAGTTTGTACAGAAACAGGTATGTCGGAACCGATGCCACCACTATGTTTCCAAACACCAGCAGCACTCCCAGCATCATCTTCAAGTTATCCAGGAACGAGTACAGTGCCAGCCACGCTATCTGCCGTATGAACAGCAGCGGCACTACGAGGCTGTAGACTGAAATCGACACAAACGAGTTCGGTTTAATGAAGTAGTAAAAGTTGAACGACCTCTCCAAGACCGTGTCCAGGTTATTCTGGTTCCTCACCGTCAGCACCATCGACTTAAGCAGCAGTTCCAGGTTATATTTTATGCTGTAGTCTGATTTTCCAGATGCTTTACACAATATTGAGAATGCGTTTATGTTTTTTTCCAGCAACGGCAGGTGATGCCTACTTCTATCCACGTTTACTCCCATTCTGAATATCGACTGCCACATTCCTCTCACGTTCACCGGCAGCCCTTCCATTTCCGAAATTTCCACGAATATGTTTACTATATCCTGGTTCGGCAGCCTTCCGTCTATTCCTTCGTAGCTGATTAGGAACGTCATGCACTGGTTAGATCCCAGGTCTACCACCAGTCCGTTATGTATTGTTCCTGACCTATGCTTAAAGTAGAGGCTGTTGTTGTAATCGTGCAGGAACTGCCTCGTTCCCACCGAAAACGGAACCTGCCTCATCGTGATTAACAGGAATATGTTTTGCGATAGGTACTGTGCCTCTGAGAAGTGCCTCATTGTGGTTATTCCCAGCAACACGCTCGTTATATCCTCTTTATAATTATCCGTGTTCACTGTCACCACTATCAGAGTTGCTCCTCTGGCCAGGCACCTTAGACAACTCAGTTTTAGCAGCAGGTTATGTCCGTGTACTTCCCTTCTGACTCCTGCTGTCGGAAACATGTACTTGTACCTGTTGTACGACACTTCTATATTTTTATAGTCTTTCATTAACTTTGCTATTTTTATAAATATTTCTGGCGTATCTATGAAATACTCGTCCGACCAGTACGAGTACGCTGAATCAGCGCTTTTCCTTCCGAATTTTTTTTCATAATCTGTGTAGTTGTTTTTCGATGTGTAATAGTCGTGATGTCTTTCTCTTCTTTCATTATCGAATTCGTAGTCTACTTTCTCATCCTTTAACAGGTTCTCTTTGGTTTTATACATCAGGTTAAAATCCGACTGAACCAGTTCGTTCAGCGAGTACCTGTTTAGGTACCCGTGCTCCTCCACCGAGGTGTTGTACTTCAGCCTATTGATGAAGGGTATTCCCAGGAGTGTGATCAGGAACACCAGGTTACTGAAATAAAGGGTCAGGTGTAAATTTTCCTTACCTTGAGGGCAGAAGAACCTTAGCCAGGAGCCTTTTAAGGGCGATGAACTTTCTCGAGGTGATTGACATGGAAAGTCTCTAAATCATGTCAATCTCCTTGTTTAGTATATAATAATTTTAAAAATCTGAATAATGAGAGGTTTAGTCATGTGTATTCCAATTTAAAAACTTAATATGGGACCACTACACATTCCTTGTGGAATCCTCACAATAGACTCAATATTATAAATAATTTACTTTAAAATGTATTTTTTTTAATTTTTTTATAAATTAATTTTATTTCGGTTAAGTGACTGTGATGTTTACTTCATTCCTGGCGAACAATGTCAAGGGTTAGAATCTGAATAGAGAGAAAAATTGGGACATATGAGCCATGAAAACTGATCTTCTCGTCCTACTTTCATTTCTTAATTCTTCTTGGGGTCCATGTCTTCTTTCTTCTTCCTCTTGATGGTTTGTTTCATTCCCAGGTTCCGATTTAACTTCCGATGTCTCAGGCTGTGTAAAGTACACCTGAGTTGAGTCGTTGGGATCAATAAATGCACAATTATCTCCTTCTAATTCCGATATTGGATTTTGTGCCGACATTAGGTTAGGGTTATTTCTGAATTTTGCATAAAAGATAAAAAACAGTTTCAGGAATGTGAAGGCTCCTCCTTTTACGAAGTAAACTGCCATGGTTCCTGGTGATTCCAGTGGATACTTTCCGGTTGGATCCTAGGAATTTTATTATTTAAATCTCGTTATTACTACCTAAAGTTAACTTTACTTACCGATCTGACTTGGAATGAGAAGTTGTTTGTCTTGAATACGGGCTGGTTGAACTTCGGTTCTTCCATGTGGCTATATGGTACATTTACGCTTGAGAAATATTTCTTAAAATCTTTGTCATTATTTTTTACGAACACTAATCTGTGAGTGGTCAGAACCACCGTTCCCTCGCCTCTCAGAGTTCTATGAAATATTAATAGATGAAAGGCATATAGACATTATATAATTTTTTAAATTATATATTACTAATTAGTCTTATAAAATTGCATAATTTAGTTATTTTATCGAAGATTTAGATAAATTAAATATTAAATAGATCAATTTAATGTTTGATATTCAAATGAGAGGTAAATTAATATAATTAGTTAGATAAAGGCAGTGGATATAGATAAATTGACATGTGCTTACCTATCTTTGAGAACGAGTTCCATTTTAACCTGAGATCTGGTGAGAATGTAGGCCTCGCCGCTGGTACAGGCGGGAAGAAGGGCCTCTGAAGGGGATTTATTAGCTCATGTGTCTTTAATAGTATGTTAATAAACTTACTTGTGTGAATATCCTGTAGAAGAAGCGGATTGAAGGACATCTTTAAAAATATAATCTAATTTTACCCTATCTAGGCCGAAACCACATAATCTCAGCTCCATATAACTATATTGAAACAATATACTAAAATTGTGATTTTAAAACTATTTAAAGTTGTTTTTGTTGTTGTTTTGGAAGTTTATTGGTTACACCAATCAACTGTGTAGATGTATGATATGAACTGAAGACTGTTTCTAAACCACATCAATCCTGTAGGTGTCTAAATATCCCCTTTACTGACGATGAGATACTGTTATGTCTCCTTTGTCCTATGAGAAGGCTATCCTGAGGAGTTTTGTTCCCACGTGGAGAGAAACCCTAATCTTTTACATCAAAAATGGATCACTGGACAAGAATAAGAACCAAAGTCTAGTCGATAGACTGGGAACCAGTTCTAAAATTGAATCTGAGTTTCAAAATGGGTTAATAATAGTTTCGTCAGGAATAGACCTGAACAGACTGCTGTTCTACCTCCTGTTTTATATCGCAAACCCGTTACACGTGTATGAATATGATAGATTCACAGAAAACTTTAAAGGAAGTATAAACGAAGAACATGAACTAAAGGAGGAGTTAATGAAAGAGTCAGAAAATTTGCTGGAAAATGGCAAAGGCCAGAAAACTAAAACGTGTATTCCTCCAAGTAAAAAGCTGAAAAGAAATAAATATGAGATAAGTGAAAATGTGAAAAGAGAATATGGACATACGGCATCGGAAACGGATCAATTTGTAGAAGACAGCGAAGACGAGAGGAGTCTTAAAATAGACGATATCTACGACTGTCCGTCACTGTCGATAAGAAACTCGAAACTGAGTTTGAAATCAAACAATCTATATCGCAAAATATTTAGCATGAGTGAACCCGTAAGAAGGTCGAAAATATGGGAAAGACTGTTCCTATTTAAAGACGTAAACATACAGTCAACGGTGACAATGTACACGCACCTGGTGTTCATCCTGGGATTTGAACTCTCGGATTTTGACAACTACCAAGACGCGTACAAGAGTCTGACAAGTAGGCTGTTCGTTAACAGGAAAATGGAAAATAAAAAAGAGGAAAAGGATGAGTCGGAAGAAGGGAGCAAAGAGAATGATAACAGTTATATACGGCTGCCTAAACTGGAGTTCATAGACGGGAACGTGCTGTCGGCAGCAAGGCAGCAGTTGTACGTGAACGGAGGGTGCTTCTGCATCAACAGCAGGATACTTCTGAATGACATATTGAGTGGAAAGATACTGCCGGAAATAGTGGGAGGGGTAGTTATAATGAACGCCCACCAGATACTAGAGGACTACAACATAGCGTTCGTAGTGAGGCTGCTGAGGACGAGGAATAAAGTGGCATTTGTGAAGGCGATCAGTAACAGCGTGCACAGTTTTAAGGGGAATAACCTGAACTTTGTACTTAAGAACACGTTTACGAAGAACGTATACATGTACCCGAGATTTCACCAGGAAATAGAGTCGGTGTTAAACGATGAACAGGTGCAGCCGCTGACATTTGAAGTGTCGATGGGACTGAGTGAAAACGCAACGATAGTGTATAAGAGCATACTTAAAATACTGTGGACGGTAGTGGAGAGCATGAAGAGACTTAAGTTTGACATAGATATGAACAAGGTGGTGTACACAAGCATAAAGGGGCTTATTAAGTTGCTTAATAAGCAGGTTAATAACACAAACGTGTATCAAATGTACATAAACACGACGACGGGGAATAACGTAACTGGAGGGAGCTCAAGTCCACAGGCAAACAGCACGAACTACTACATAGACACTCTCCTAAAATTCAGGACACTTCTGGACAGTCTGCTGTTCATGGACCCGGTGACATTCGTGGAGCAGCTTGAGAGGATAAAAACGGAAACCTCGAACTGGGTGTGCACGCCAAACGGAATAAGAATGTTTAAAAAGTCAAATGAAAGGTAAGATTGTAGTTAATAATAATAACAG
>JAQQTN010000010.1:12834-27608 GCA_029379255.1 Theileria luwenshuni
TTGTTATTTCTTACCTGTATAGAAACATCAGAGGTCCTTCTGATTTTGCTTCTTGTACCTTAATATATTTTTTTAGATACCCTATTACTACTTTTAGAAATGATATGAAGTGCTCTGCTTTTCGGATTGACCCTGGTACTGCCTTTGCCATGATGTCCTCTCTCAGGACTGGGTTCATGTACCCTTCCACATCTATTGATTCAAATTCCGTGTTTTCTATTAACTTTTTATATTCTTCCAGTAACATTTGTTGGTCTTTTTCTCTCAACTGTTTTACGCTCTCTTCCAACCTCGACAGGTCCGAGTACGAGTTATCCAGGGTCTCCATGCTCAGCTCAACGCTGAGAGCTTCTATACACACGTTATCTATGTTATGCGCCTCGTCAAACACTACTACTATTGGCAATTTTGGCTTCTTTTTTGTGATCTTTTCCTCTTTTTTTTCTTTCAGGTACTTTTCAGTCGTCAGGTGTGAGAACACTGCGTCTGACACTTTCGGGTCTATCATGTACTGGTAGTTAAGAACCACTATGTTTGCCATGTCGATGGACCTCCTCGCCATGAAATAGGGGCATATTGGCGACGGCTTTCCGGTCGTTGGATGTCTAAACTTGGAGCAGTACTCCTTCAGCCCTTCCAGTGTGTACACTCCTAAGGCCAATTTTATCTTTGTTTTTACCTGATGGTATCATCGTTGGATTCCATATTCTCTCCATCGTTTCATAGTAGCCGCACAGTCCCATTGCGTTGTACTCCTCTATGTCCGGTATCTCCTCCACCGACGACGTTTTTGGCCCCCTCTTCACTCCTTCCGATCCCTCGTATTCTATTGTGTACTCCCTTTTCTTGATATCTGGCAGGTCCTCAAACTGCAGCCTCCTCCATATAGAGGTCAGATCTGAGCCTAAGGGACGTGAAATTCTATTTCTTACATTTTTCGTCTATCTTAGTCCTGTCTGCGTGCGATGATACTTCCGGGTGTATGCACAGGTTTCTCCTCGAGCACAGTCCGAAGGCCAGGAAGTAGTCTATTTTTATTTTAGTTTTTTAATTCAATTTACCTTTATTTGGTTTTTCCTCTATTAATTCCTTTTTAACTTGTTGATTTTTAATTTGTTCTTTTCTTTCCAGTTGTTTGTGCCTATACGATATCACCTCCTTGAGTTCCATCAGGGACTTCTCCATTTCGTGTATTGTTCTCGTACAGTATATCAGTTTTCCTACTTCCGGCCTCGCCAGTTGATAGCTAGACACAAAGCTGAACAACGCCACTGTTTTTCCTGCAGATTTATGACTTCTTTCGTCTCCAATTCCTACCTGTTCCCGTTGGCATTTCCAGAACTGCGTGACCTTGGGCGTCTAATGCGTTTTTCAGGCTTCTCATGTACGCTATTTGTTCCGGGTATATTTTTGGGTACGGGAAGTACACTTCAATCCCGTCTATCCAGAATCTAACCATTATGTTACACAGTTACCATTCCTTTCAGATTTTTCTTCCAATCCCCCAAAACCCCTTATTTACTTCAATATACATCATAAAAGTTTCCATTTTTTAAAATTAACTCAAAAAACCTACATTTAACAACATTATTAACAACATTTATTCTGGTTAGTTCAGTAAAATGGGTCACACCATTCACTGCTCTTTTACTCTCATAATTCAATAGATTCCATAAAATATTTAAAAAATTTATTGTTTTTTTGCGATTTTCAGGATTCTTCGTCTGATGTGTCGTCCAGTGAGGTCAGAAGGAGCGAAGCACTCGGAACCAGGTTTGCCATTTCCAGGGTCACTGATCTATCCGAGAGCAGCGTCGACGGGTAGGGTATTGACAGGTTAAAATTATATGGTATTTTAATTTTTTTATTTCCTTGATCCAGGAATTCGGACACCTCTACCCATTCGTATATCTTTTGTACTTTATCGTCTTTACTAAACAGTGTTTCTATCGAATTCCCGTTCGGCAACCTAACTCTTATTTTAGTATCTCCTGTTCTTTTAACTTCTCTATATTCGTTTGCCATATTCTTTCTATTTTCTTTTATTTTATTCTTCTTTTCACTTTTTTTTTTTTTGATTGATTCTATTTTTTTTCTTCTTCTTGCTTCATCTTGTCTTTTAATTTCCTTTTCTTTAAATTTAATTGAGTCGATCTCCACTGCCTTTCTAAATTCTTCGTTTTGCTCCTCTATAACTTTTCTTGAGCTTTCCACGTGGTCAGGCGGAGGCCTGTACTCCACTGAAGTTAGCAACATTGACACCAGTGCGTCATTTTCTATTGTTCCGTCCAGTCTATTTACGATCGTACATCTCGTTGTTGTTCTGAATGAGAGTACCGACACGTGTGGGAGCACCAGTGTGTTAGTCATTTCCATCAGCTTCCTCATGTGCGGTCCCCTGTAGAACTCCACGTAGAAGATGAAGTTTGAATCCTAAACCCTTTATATCTTTCAAGACTTACCAGAAGTTCTATTACAAGTTGATTTGTGAAGACCTCTCTGCACACCTTGTCCTTCTGGTCGTTGTGAATGTAGACCACCATCAGTTTGTTAGTCTGTACTGCCAATTTCCTTGCCTACAGGGTAAAGTTGATAAAAAGAATAGAATCTCAACTAACCTCGTCGAATCCTCCCATGAATATCTTAGGGTGGACTCCTCCGTATCTGGACTCATACTCGTCGACCAGGCGCGTAGGGGAGAGGGTCATAAAGGACCATATCCTATTTATTAGCATCTGAAAGGCTTCGAATATAGCCCTCAGGAGGGAATTTATGAAGTTGATAATGCGATCGTAGAAAAACATCTTCGAGTTTTACCAAATTTTAAGGTACTAAAAACCGGGATAAGTGCGGGTCATTAGTTCAAAAGTCCAAAACACATTAAAAAAAGAAACATCTAAATAGGAGAGTTATTAAGGAAAAATTTGTATTACAAAAGTTTTGAAATGAATAAATGACCGTTGTTTAAAAAACAGAAAAAGAAAAATAAATCGAAAATATTACTTATACAATAGACAATAAATACATATATATAATGAAATACACAAAAAGAATGAAAATATAACTGTATCTTTCTCAGAATATCACTCTTATCATTTGTAGTGTCAAGACACATGAATTCCCGTTTACTAACTTTTATTCGCATGATTTTCACTTGTTGCCCTTGCAAATCTGACACACCGATATGTTTGTTCTTTAGGGCTAATATTAACAAAATGTTTATTTTTTAAATTTATTTTAACTTGTACATTCACTTGTACTATTGACAATTTCTTTCTCTTAACGAGATTCCAAATTAGGGATTCCTTTTAATTTTAATGTTGTTTTAAGTTTTAAATTTGATATTTTAAATTTTGGAACCAATATTTGGTTTATTTTGAGCTGAATTGCAATTTATAAAGAAATTTTAAGAAAAAATGTTATTAATTCACACACGAAGTCGTTTAGACTACCTTAGAACTTGACCATTTATCCGTCGCAGAACTCCAGTCACCATTCAGTGATTTAATACAGGAGTGATCTAATATTATTTTGATGTGTAGGCTGGATATGTGACGTTACAAAATGAAAAAAATGGACGAGAAGGATTTCACAAGGTCACTGAGGGAGTTCCACGGACCTGAAAAATACACGGAACTGCTGAGAATTACACTCTTTGGAAAAAAAGTGGACCTTTTTAAATTTTATGAATCAGCAAAAAAAAGAGGAGGATCCACAGAAGCAGTGATCATGACCAGGTGGAGAGATATCTGCATCGAAATAGGAGCGTTGCACTCGGCAGATAACCTGTCGCTGGAAGAAGCACACAAGGCCTCGCAGTACTTTTGCGACTGCTTCCACAACTTCGTATACCCAAACCCGAACCCACCAAACATCACGAGGTACGGAAGAAGAACTAAGCCTAAATCGTTCCCAAACGACTACGATATCACTTACAAAAATGTAGACAATTATAGATCCTTAAAAGGAACAATCTCAGACGCAAACCTGCTATGGATGGCAAACAACGTAACAATTAGACCCAAGTATAAGTTTTTCACCAAAAGGGAAGTCATTAAAAAGTCAAACAGATCAATCCTGGAAAATCAGTGGATAATACCGTCCCACGACAAGTCGGTACCAATACCGTACACTATACAGTCGAAAGTAGCATGTGCAGCAAAATCTGCAACAGAATCATTGAAATTATCAAAAGAAGAGCAGTTATATAGGAGTTTGGAAGAGGAGGAACTAGAAGACAAGTTCTATAAAATTAAAAGAAAAACAAAAGTAAATGGAGAAAAGAACACAAAAAAGACAGTTATGACAAACATCATACACGAGGTGTCCAAGTTCCTGATCTCGGGACATGACCTGGAGGTGTGCCTGTCAATAATACTGAAGTCGCTGTTGGTGACAAGCATGCCACACATACCGGGTCTGTGCAAGTACCTCTGGCAAATTAACCTGGAACTGTCAAGAAAGATGAAGGTAAAAACGGACCTTAAAACACACAAGGAACTGATGCGTATACTGGATTTACTGGTTAACATACTCATACTGATAGTTAGGGACTTGTTCCCTAGGTTTACAAAAAAGTCAGAAAATATAGGGTCGATACTGGAACAGATAACAATGTGTATGGACTCACTGAAGGATATCACGTGTCTGATTTTGATAAAGGTTAAGGAGGTTTTCAAGGAGGGCTATTTTGTGAAAAACAGTTTCAAGATTAACATCAGAGACATCGAAGAAGGGAAGAATGGGAAATTAAGTCGACAAAGAGTAGGGTTTAGGGTTCAAAATGGAGAGAAGGGAATAATCAAAAACAATCATCAAATGTTGGAACTTAAAAATGGTAATAGAGGTGATGAAATCCAAATACACGAAGAGGATGAAAGTGATGAAATAGACTATGTGGACATACTGCTAAACATATTCCTGTTGATGAAGTTCCTGGCAAAAACTTCGAAGGAGATGTGCCAGTTCAACCTGATATGCAGAGTGATGGACCCCCTACTGAAGAACCTATCGTACTCAATCACGGATTTTAAGGCGCCAAAGTACTGGCTGTGGGAGGAGTTCCAGGAGTGTCTGCAGGCGCTGTTCAGCGCCTGCCACCAAGTGTGCAAAAAAATATCAGGAAAGATGCAAATAGCCACAGTGGGGAACCTGTACCTGCTGTTGGCGGTGCTGATCCAGGAGGAAAAAGTGTCAAAAAAGTTTTTTAGGAAGATAGTGCAGATCCTGCTTACTTTCCACTCATATTTCGACTTTGAAAAATTGAACTTCATGAAGTACTCGATAAGAAAAGCATGTCAAATATTGGTTCAGACAATGATAAACTATCCAGTGAAGACAGGGATTAATGGACAAAATGAGAAAAAAAGATATCAAATACAACCAGGACCTCGAGAAGACCGGGAGGACAATAGCTACACACTGTACTCAAAACAAGCAATGAATTACCTAGACAGAACATTTAAAAGGAGGACTAGAGTTAAGGATAATTTGGACAGTGAGTTTGTAAACCCAGATAACCCGATGTGTAACCCATGGTCTTCCTTACCATGGGACTACACATCGCTTAATAGTAACAATTCACAAAAGAAGAAAGGAGAATCAAAAGAAGAATCCCTAAAAAGAAAAAAAAGAAAGTTGATTAATGAAGGTGAACAAGAGGATAATAATAAGGAAAGGGAAAAGGGTCTAATTAAACTGTCAAAAAGGGGAAGGCAAGGGACACATCCCAACAATAAAGATGAATCACAGAACAGTGAATCTAGTCAATGTAGAAGAGATTCACCTCTTAAGATGTTCTTTAATGATACGGTGGACGCAAACGTTAAGTTGACGCTGGAAGAGTCAGTGGAATACCTGCAGAAATTCTACAAGGTGGTTTTTGGAATAACAGAAAATGAACCTGAAGAAAATGTGAAACAAAATAAAGAAAACAAAAAAGTAACAAGTTTAGTGGTAAATAGACAAATCAGGAACCACACTGTTGTACGTAACGGAGTAGAAAAAAATAGTAATAAAAATACAAAGATGTTAAAAAATAAAAAAAATAGTAACCACTACTATCACCATAATCATAATCACAATCATAACGATGATTATGATTATGATGAAGAAGACGAAGCGGATTATTCTGAAGACCTAAAAATAGAAGGGAGTATGAAGGGTAGACCGGCCATAGACTATGAGTTTCTCCACATCTCCAAGTACTCGAAATCGACCAAGGAGCTGGTGAGTCTGTGTCTGGTGGAGATGGCGAAGTACGACTACTGCCTGGAAGTGATCAATAAAAACTACAATCAAATCCTGGACTCGGCATTTGACGATCACTGTTCACGCCCCCTGTGGACCCTGATTCACCAACTGCAAGTGACACGCACATACACTGCCTTTCAATAACCAAAATTAACTATGCTTGGTTATTTAAAGGACATGTACAACAAATATAAATATTTTATTTATATTATATATACATATACATCTTTATATAACATTATATATATTATATACAAATATATCTATATACATATCAATATATATATACAATGTATTAATATGTGTATAAGGGTATAATTATATTCATTCTATAACTATATACATACACTTATACAAATAGGTGTATAAGTGTATGTTGTATAGATATATAATATTGAATATAATTACAAAATATTAATAGCTTAAATCTCAAAGATTATTAAAGGTCAGGGTCATTCCAAGCTGAGGTTGGTGAAATCTCAAAGTTGTCGATGGATACGAGTTTTCCGTAGTGCCATACTCCTCCGACAACGTGTCCACATCCCAGGGTGAGGGTTCCGTAACCCTCCTTTCTTCCGTTTACAAATCCGCCTCTGTAGGTGGATGAATCCTGTTTACAGAAAAAGGTTCCAGTTCCGTGTCTTCTGTCCATCACCCAGTCACCTATATTTAATTAAGAAATGTTATTTAATTAAAAGATGTTATTTAGTGTTTTATCTATGGCACCATTACTCACCTTCATATCTATTTCCATTTGAGTATTCGTAAACTCCATGTCCATTTGCATGGTCATCTTCCCAGGTTCCTATAATATATTATGATATAGTTTATTACAGTTAAATGTATTGGTTTATTTATAATAATGATTTTAAATAATTAAAATCAATTATAGTATGTCTATGTTAATATTTAATATTAATGTTATTTATCATTACCGCTAAATCTATCTCCGTTTACGTATATGATCTCTCCCGGTCCATGTTTCTTTCCGTTTACCCATTCTCCATTGTACTTGTCATTTGTGGCGTAAAAGAGTATTCCTGATCCATGGCACTTGTCATTATGGAAGAATCCCTCATATCTCTCACCATTTGAGTAGGTGAGTATACCAAATCTGTATGTTTATGATTTTGTTATAATAATAACAATAACAATAATAATAATAGTAGTAATAATGGTAATAACAATAACAATAATAGTAATAATAATAATTACCCATGTTTTCTATCTTCTATCCACTCTCCGTCATATTTGTTACCGTCTGCATAAACGTATTTACCGCTACCATGCATCTTTCCATTGTACCAATCACCTATATTATTATTATTATTAATATTGTTATTGTTATTGTTGTTAATATTTCCTACCATCATAATAGCTTCCATCTGAGTACTTGTATACACCTTTTCCGTTCATTATGTTGTCTACCCAGTCACCCTCATACTTCTCTGTAATTGCTCCAGTTTTGTCAACGTATGTTATTGTTCCCTTTCCGTGACGCTTATCTTGTCTCCACTGTCCTTCGTACACATCTCCCTCCTTGTAAAGGTATGTTCCCTGTCCATGCATGGAGCCATCAAGCCAATCTCCCTGGTAAACATCTCCGTTTGCGAATTTAAGAACACCATATCCATTTATTCTTCCATTTTCCCAATTTCCTAAACATTCATATTTAATGTTATTTTTAAGTATTTATTTTATTGTATTAATTAGTACCTTCATAGTGGTTTCCGCTTGAGAAATATGCGACTCCAGCTCCGTTAATCTTATCGTTTAGCCACTCTCCCTCATATATTGACCCGTCAGCGTAGTAAAACTTTCCATGTCCTTCTCTCTTTCCCAAAACAAATTCACCTTCGTACCTTTCAAAGTCGTTGTAGTAAAATGTACCGGATCCATGGAACAGCCCGTCAAACACCTGGCCTGCGTACGTGTTTTTGGAGTTTGTTATCACTGAGTCTGAGATCATGGACCTCTCAGTAACTGATCTTACTGAGGACATTTTAAATGTTTCTAGTGCGATTCAAACTTCTATGTTTAATTTACTTTTCACAGTCGATCCCTTTAACTTATAGGTTTTAATGTGTATTTCAAACACTCAATTAAAATTAAATTATTAAATATAAAAATTAATATTTAGTTAAATAAATTAACAAATTTATTTAAATTCAATATGAATTAAAGCATTAATCTAAAAATTTCTCTGAAATTCATAAAAAGATCCAAGGAAAATGAATCTTCGACAAAAAATTTAAGAGGAATTTAACCAGGTTCACAGGTGAGTATTGCTTAGATGGAGAGATTCCTGAATCCAGGGCAAAAAACTCAGTTGGAGAAGACTGGAACCTTAAATAGTGGCTCAAAAGTCTGATAAAATACATATTTTTTTAATAATCCCAGAAGTAACAACATGATCCAGGAAGTTGAGAAATAGAATACACATTTGTTAAATTGTCATAAAAACAGTAAAATATTTAATTTTTAAAAATATATAGCTAGAAAATGAAATATAAATTAATATTTGCTCACTCATGTGGTTCTCCATTGACCACCTCATCCCCTTTCTCCATTTACTTTTTTAATGGTTTCCGATGACAGTTCCCACTCCCTTTACTTAAAATCCCTTTTTAACTCTTTGGAGGTGAATCGCAAGCTATTTTGCAACTACTTAAAGATTTACGCCAACAAACGGAACGCCTCTCTGTAAGTCTCCCAATTCCCTCTTATTTTATCTTAAATTCTCAGAACTTCAGATCCTTCTCCTTCTGATCAATCTGAGGTACTTTTAACTCCTATATTTACCCATTAGGACGATCTTCTTTCCTACTTGGACGAGGTTCTCAAGGAATCCGTTAGTTAACACCCTCATTGAAATTTCAGGTTGAGGACCTCAGAAAGGCCGAAATTGTTGCAGAGTCTCTCTCAAACCACCGATCTCCCGACGACAGACTCAGTTTTAGGGACACCTACACCAACTGGAAGCGGGACGTCGCTCTCCGGATCGTCATTTTTAAAAACCTTGTACTTTTTTTTATTTTTTAATCTTAACACATTTTAGACTCGGTTTGACTCTCTGGACCTTCAAAGGGCTCTTTTCATATGTCTGGACAGTCCATATACAAGCGACTAATATATTAACTTGAGGCTATTGTGCTCAACAGCTGCGCTGTATTTATTTTGCGATTTGAGTTCATCTCGTGTATCAGGGTCTCTCTTGGCGTCAACCCGGTCTCCTTCTTAGATTTTGAGTCTTCTCTTTTATTTTTATTTTTTTCAATCATTTTATCCTTAATCTTCCTAACTTCCTCTGGAGTCAGCCTTCCTCTCTTCACAAGTGCCTTCATTTTATTTTTAAATTTTCTTTTTTTGGAGCTTCTTGACACCTTTTCAGGCTTTAGGGACTGCTTCTCACTTGGATGCTCCGAAATAACTACGTTGATTGGCGTTTCCACTGAAATTGTTGGCACTGTGTTGTCCTTTTCAGACTCACTGACTCTCTTGGGGACGAAGCTTGAGTTGGACAGGGCGTCAAGTTTGTAAACCAGTTTTGCAAACTGTTCAGCTAAATCCTTCTTATGCGAGTCCATCTTATCCAGGGCCATGAACTGTTCCTTGTACTTCTGTGCGTATATTTCCCCGAGGCCCATTTCGTTCTTGTTGAAGTCTATTTCAACTTCCTCCCTGTTCTTCTTGAGCCTTTCACTCGCTTCAACCTGATCCTCTTCAAAGATCTTCCTTTCCACGTTATCGAAGACTCCCGACTTAATCCTCTGAGTTATTATTATCTCTATTGGCAGTTGCTCCTCTTGGGGATTATTTTGATCATTTTCCGTCTCTTGCCTTTCGTAAACCACCGACGAGGTCTGTGGAAGCTCCAGGTCTAGGTCCAGCAGGCTGTTTCTCGGCCTATCTTTGGCCATTGATTCTCCCATCAGACTCCAATGCTTCGGTGCCACAAGCTCATTTTCTATTTGTGATATTCTTAGGTCATCTTCGTCTATCTTTTGTTCCAGGTCATCTCCGTCTTCCTTATCTAACTCCTGTTCATCTTCCTCGAACTCAAAGTCTTCATCTTCTATTTCATCTCTATATTCCCCTTCATCTTCGTAGTTTTCTTCCAGGTTTTCCTTCTCAAGTTTTTGTAGCATTAACTCCATTTCCTTCTCATATTCATCTAGACCTTCAAGGTTCCTCTCTGACCTTAGCGGTTTCAGCTCCTCTTCCGATTCCCCCTCATTTCCGTCAGGATCTCTGAAGAAGTCTGAGTATTTCATCTCTGCGGCTGCCACTGATTCGTCTGATTCCTCTCCCAGGGAGTCGAAGTAGTCAATCTCATCCTCGTCTTGGACCTCTTGGTCTGCAAAGGCCTCCATGTCTTGGAGTCTGAAAAACCTATCTTCCAAATTTTCATTTATCTTCTCGGAATCCTCTGTAATTTTCTTATCTTTTTGAGATGAAGTTGATTCTTGATCAGATATTGATCCAGTGGATTCGTCCACTTCAGGATCTGTGTCTGATTCCAACTCTTCCTGGAAACCAAGTTCATCTTCAGGTTCATTTTTAATAATAGTATCTAAATTTTTTGATAAGACTGCCTCCAGTCTGTTTTTTAGTGATTTAGACTCCTCAGTCGCTCTCTTATCCAGGATGTTCCACAGCTGGTCTAAATCTAAACCATCGAGAGAGTTAACAAGTTTCTTAGCATCCGTTTTTGAATATCTGTGTGCTCTTCTCACTGCGGCCGCTTTCCGTGATCTTTTTTTGGCGAATTCATTTTGCAGGTGATTTCTGAAGAAACGGAGTTGAAAGGTATGGAACAGACTGTTAGTCAAATTTCTCCTTAAAAATGAATCTGAATTTTTTATATCTCTCCATAGATTCCAGGGAAACTTGAGAATAGTATCACTTGTAAGTTCGGAAACGGATTCTTCAGGTTTAGGCCCCTGAAAACCAGGGAGTTTGGATTCAGATAGGATTCCAGGCATAATTTAAGGACAAATAATGTCAAACATATTTTTAAGATGTTAAATAAAGAAATTGCTATCATTAAATTAAAATTTTAAATAAATTACCCTAGATTCCACTGATATCAGCGTTTCAAATTTTCACACAATTGACTTTTAACTTTTAATTTTTCTTCAAACATGGGTATTTTTTAATGATTTGAAATGCTTTCAATATTTTTGATCTCATTCTTGCTATGTTGTAGAAGAATACTCACATACGTCGAACCGTTTATTTTACATTCAAACAATTCCATATATAAAAACTATAGTAAGATTTTAAGCACCCGTATTGAAACAAGTCAACAATTAACACCCAGAAGAAAACATTCTACTTATCAATCCTCACATTCAGATAAAGTAGAAGCACAAACGTCGTCCTATTTGAATTCTGAACATTACAAAAGACTGAGAGACTACTTTAATCAGGAAGAAAAGGAAAAGGAAGACACGGAATACAGAGATATTAAGGAGGAATACGTTAAAAATATAGAAGGAACTGACTTATACACACCTGTCACTTACACAGTAGAGTCTCTATCAGCGGTCCCAGAGTTATTCCAGGAAAACTTCCTGAGAAGGGGAGAGGACCACTGGGAAAAGTTGATGCAAATAAGAGAAAAACTTAGGAAAAAAAACGAAATTTTAAATAAAATAAAGGAATTAAACACCAGTAGAACTGAGTCGTCTAAGTTGTATCGATCTGAGGAGAACCCGGAATTGAGAGACAAAAACATCTCACTGAGAAACGAAATAAAGGAACTTAATAAAGAATTTGATAAAATATTTGAAGAAATATATCAATTAAAAGGTCAGTTACCAAACTTATTGGCAAACGAAGTACCAAACAAGGAAGTGGTAAAAAAAGAAAAATTAGAAAATTTGAAAAAGGAAGATAATATACCGCACTACGAAATACTGGAAAGATTAACCGGGAATTACATAGAAAAGGCAGTAGGAATATCAGGAAGAGGGTTTTCAGCATACAGCGGGAACGTAGCTAGGCTGTCAAGAGCCTTGGTTAATTTTATGCTAGATACACTGACACAAGTGTTCAACTACACTGAAGTTAACGTCCCCCTGATAGTGTCAAAATCAACGCTTGAAAACACAGCGCACCTGCCGAGGTTTGAAGACCACCTGTTTAAAATAGACTCCTGTAAATTATTTAACGGAGAGGTAGGGTACCTGATTCCGACGTCGGAAGTGCCGCTGGTGGCGTTAAACAAAAACACAAGAATAAACACGAAGGAACTGCCAGTGCTACTGACGGGGTACTCAGAGTGCTTCAGATCTGAAATACAGGACTACGGGCTGGAAACGAGAGGAATCATAAGACAGCACCAGTTCGGAAAAGTGGAACTGATCTGCCTCTGTGAAGCAGACAACTCAGAGTATATGCACGAGTTGATGATATCGCACATTGAATTTTTGTTAAACCTACTAGAACTGCCACATAGACAAATACTGCTATCAGGAAAGGAAACGGGAAACACCTCAAGTAAGACAGTAGATTTTGAAGTTTACTTTCCGTCATTAAACCATTTCGTGGAAGTGTCCAGCTGCAGTAACACGAGGGACTACCAGACGAATAACCTCAACCTTCTGACAACCTCGAGGAAAAAAATACACTGCATCAACGGATCGGGATTGGCAATAGGAAGAACACTCTCCGCAATCCTGGAAAATAAGTCAGAATTAAGGGAAAACGGACTGTTACAAATCAATATTCCAAAGCCACTACAACCATACCTAAACAACGACATGGTCATACTGGAAAAAGTTAAAGCAAGTTAAAATGAACGTATTCAGAAGGTACCTGTCTAACCTCAAAAATGTACCGAAAACAGTAAAAAAGGAGAAGTCGTTCTTGGAATTTGTAAGGGAGAATCAGAAAAGATCAAATAAACTTGGCCTGGAAGATGCAGACCCAGCAGTTAAGGAGCTCATGGAAAGAAGATCACTAGAAGTGTTACCAGAGTCGTGGAACAGCAGAAATATACCGAGACTACAGAAGTTTGTGTCAGGAACGTTCCTCTCCCTCCTCCTAGGAGGAGGAGCCCTGGCCAACTACTACGACGGTATGTTCTAAACCAAAAATAAAGATTAGATTCGGACAAGGAGCTGTCGAGGACCCTCATTAGCTGGGAAATACACCTCCTGAGCAGCTACCTGGCCTTTATCGTAAGTTTAGAGAGGATTCATGGACTTAGTCAGGGCTTCAGTCGGGATTCCAGCATTACCTGGGCTGTGGAATAGTACAGGTAAAGATTATAGAAAAATTAAAAAAATAAAACTAATTTGCAGAAACGGTTCAACTGGATTCCACACTACAGACAGGGAGTAGGAATCACGGGTGTGTTGGCCGCGGCCTTCGCATCAGGTTTGAAAATAGGAATATGGATAAAATTAGGAAATTCTGACGTGGCCTCGAGGACTGTGCTGTACTTCCTGGCCCTGAGTTACCTGGGCGTGCTCGGCAACGAGTTTCTGTTCGCGAAGCTGAAAATGGCTCCAGTCTGGTGTGTTTTACCTTTTAACTCTCTTTAGGATGAAATCGCACTCACCGAGGAAAGCAGCAGGCATATTTTTGGGTAACTTTTGGAAAATTTTAAAATTCTTAGGGATTCTACTCTTACTGCTTTGTGAGTCACAAACACTCCCGGGGAAAACACCAGAATTGTAGAAATAATTTATCACAATTTATTAATTTAATTAAAATGAATTTAAATACATTTTAGAGTACTTATACAATTTTTTCTGAGATTTTTTGACTTAAATGGAGCCGGAATCCGAGAGTGACCACTCGACCTGGAACGTCATATATCCCACCTACCTCGACAAGGAGGCAACCACAACCCAGGGAAGAAAGGTCAACCTGTCAATCGCAGTCCCTAAGCCCACCCTGGAGGAGATTAAGCTAGTTCTGGAGCGACTTAACGTCCCTCACGTGGTAGAACGGGTAACTTCCCCTATTTTTCCAAATTAATGAAATTTTTAGCAAAAAAGGTACCCTAGGAACTGGCTAGTGCCCGGAAGAGTCAGAGTCTGTCTAAGGGACCAGTCTACCAAGGAGAAGACCAGGTCAAGTAAGAAGGTAGTTAGACACAGACGTTCAGAGAAGCAACTCCTCAACGAAGTGGCAACCCTAATTGCACAACTCAAGACCAGGCAGCAGCCGAAGCAGCCCGCTCCAGCCCCTTCAACCTCTTCCGGAAAGAAAAAGGCCGGAAAAAAGAAACGTTAACCATAACAAGTTAATAATAAATATATTTAATATGTATATAAGTTGATAATAAATACGTAATAAATATTCAACCAATATGTGATAAATATATCTTAAATATATGATAAATATAAAATAAATATTCTATATTATAAGGATACTATATACTATACAAACTACATTAGTTCTATTAATCAGTTCGGCCTATTATTAACCTTTTTGTACCTATCTTCATTATTTTCTCTTGGATTATCCGGTGTTTCATTTAGGCATGAAATCCACGAATAATGTGA
>JAQQTN010000010.1:43354-55207 GCA_029379255.1 Theileria luwenshuni
TTAATTAAAGTAGATTAATTAACACTAAATTAACAAACCAACCACCTTCCTGACAATAAATCAAAAATTTTAGATTTATATCGGTAGTATCAGTTCTCGGATTCTCAGTGCTGATCATCACGATGAAGCTGCAGTACATGCCGGTGGTAAGTTTGTGACTCTCACGAAACTCAGATTGCACTGCGGTCGTTCCCAAAGGCCCTCTTCATACTCCTGAGGTCAACCTCGATCCTGGTGACTCAGCTCTTCTTCTTCGCTGGGAGGTCGTTCATTTAATGTAATATAGTCTAAAATTAAATGTACCTACGTAAACTGGTATTCTGAGTTAAGTAAAGTACATTTCGGTTAGATACTGACAATCGACCATTATCTAGGGAGGCAGATGGTTAGCTAGGTACTTGGTAACCTAGCTAACCATCTGCCTCCCTAGAAGGAGTGGTACAATAACGAATGAACTAATAACTTGAATACAGTGTAATTTTAGCATTAGATTATCTATGGTACAGGATGAAGAGGTTTCTCGGTGATCTTCGGAATTGCAAACAGCGGGTCCACTTCAATCAGGTCAGTGTACTCTCCGAAGTCCTTGAGGAGGGCGTAGGAGAGGGAGGCCGCGTACGAGTGGTAGGGGTCCGAGGCGCACTGGGACCTGTTTGAGGTGAATCCTCCGTCGTAGTTCTGAGTTCCATCTATAAACTTTACGATTGAGTGGGCCACGTTTCCGTTGAAGAGCTTAATCTTCTTTTTGTAGTGTTGATAAATCAGAGTTAGGGTTGCCAGGTTCCACCAGATGTAGCAGATGTCGTTGGACTTCCCGACCCTCCCGTTGATGGCTCCGGAGACCGATATGCGTTCCATCAACCAGCTGAAACACATGAGAGACTCAAAACTTACGCTGTTAGCAGTTTAATTCTAGAGTGCGATAGTGAGTTGAGTTTGTCGATTATGACAAGGCTGCCGACGCAGCAGAAGGCCGCTCCGACGTGGCTCTGATCCTTTGGCTTGAGTGATACTCCTCCATCGGGGTTAAAATGCGATTTAATGTACTTAAATATGAGTTCTACGTCGAAAGTAGACTTTATAATCTCTAAAATTTCGTCATCTGACTTATTCAGGAGCTTGTGCAGCAGCCTGAACGTCGACAGCGCGGTCATCGTGTTTCTCAAATCGTAGTATTTGTAAAATTCAAAGTCGAGGCTGTCGTAAAAGAATCCCTCCTTTTTGTTCCAGAGGAGTTTGATGAAGTCTATGATCACGTTAATGTCGTCGTCGTAGATGAGAAGCTTGGAGAAGGGAATATGTTTAAAATCCGGCATGTTCATTATCATATAGTAAATCTGAACTGCGTAAAGCGTGCTGCTAGTGTTGGAAATGAATAAATCGTTATCAGGGTAGTGCAAAAAGGCCTTGATGGTCTTCGGGTCATCATCAGACTCACTTTCTTCGTTTAAATCTAACTTTTCCATACAGGATATTAAAACTCTCATTACTTTAATAATGTCATGCTCTCTCATGGGACTAGACGAGAGAGTTAGTGCTGTAATACACCAGTACGAGCTGGAAATGAATGCCTTCTCGTACCGGAGCCGTGATCCGTAAGCTTCGTTGGAAGGTTGCGTACAGCATAGCAAATCTATTCCTCTAATGAAAAATTTATTTAAATAATTCCTCAGTTTATCCAGATGATTCATTTCAACTGAAACGTTACCTTCCTTGTGAGGCTGCATTGGCTCCATAAAATACACTAAAAACATTTTATTATTTATATTTTATATTTATTATCATTTGTACATTAATGCTTCTTCTCGCCATTTCCATAATTTTAACTATCGCCCACTCCCAGGACCCTTCTACACACAACACCGGAAAGGGCCTAAACATAGACATAAACTATCGCACAGATACTCCAATCGGAAAGGTTCAGGGCTCACCTTCTGGTATTTTTTATTCTTTTTATTTATTTTAGGGGAGTTACTCAGTAACAACCTGGCCGTTCCCTTTCTGTTCATTAAGCCTAACCAGCTTGAGAACGTCCATCAAATTGCCGAATCGGCTTTGGTAAGTGAAAACCCACATAACTCACTTTAGGAAAACGAGTCCATCATCGCAGGTTCGAATTAATTCATTTTACACATTCAGACACCGAGGACGTCTACGAACGGATCATTTCTGACCTCGAACAGCGGACCCCCGAGGAGATGATAACTGACATCATAGCTAAAATCAACAAATTAGAGGCTCTAAAGGCTGAATTGGGCACCGAAGAGTAGGTTTATTAGTTCATCCCATTGTTTAGGAGAATTGCGAGGTTAAAATTGTCCTCGATGGACACAACCTACTCAAACTCGGTGCCGGTTTCCCACCCGGTTGAAGTTAACCCTAACTACTACTAATGTGGAGTGGGAGTGTGTCCGTCCACGTAAAAGTTCCTGGTCATTCTGGGTAACTGGATTCTTATTCCGTCGTGCTCTTCACTTAAAATTATCTGACATCCGAGTCTCGAGCTGTAAAATATTAATTAAGGTCTACGTACGTTGGAGTCAGGCAGGGAGCGAGGTCGAGCATGTCCAGCTCGGTCTCCGAAGGCTCCGGCAGGGAGTCGTAAACCTCCTCGTCGAGGATTACGTGGCAGGTAGAGCACGCCATGGACCCATCGCAGGCCCCTGAAGTCGTTTTTTTAATTTTATCAACACTTACCTTCTATATCTATGTTATTCTTGTGAGCGGCCTCCAGAATCGATATTCCTACTGGAACCGTCACGTTTATTTCTTGATCGTATTGTACAAAGGTGACGTTTATCCTGAAGAATTGAGATTTTAGGAGGTATTTTGGACGTACACATTATTCGTTGAAAAATTTCTGTAAATAGGACTCTTTAAAAAATTAAAACCATATCTGGGAATATTTATACTAGTGCGATGTAAAATATTATACAAAAGTCTCATGATAAATAATAAATTGTCACTAATAAGCCGAATAAACCAGATGGGGACAAATCATAAGTAATAATGTATAAAACTTAGACTATCGATGTTGTAACATATGCTTAAATTATTTTAAAATATGTCCGGTAAAGGTATAACTTTGAGGACTGTCAATAAGTTCGTATCCTTCCTAACGGGATTCTTCGTGGCCTACGCCTTCTCAAACCCTGATATAGAAAGATTCTATGAACCGAAACCAATGTTTCAGCAGAAAGATTACGCCTTTTTAAATTTTTACGAAGTTGATTCCAAGGATTTTAAGGAGTTTGAAAGGCACGTTAAGGGCCTCACGAGGTACCTACAGACAAAACCAGGTTAGTACAACCTTCCTCAGATATAATTATTTCAGGATACTTACAAACAAGACTTCTGAAGTTAGACTGCGCGAAGGCCCTGGAACCGCTATCGAAGTATAAATATATCGGAGTTCAAACCTGGTTCAGCCCGGACCTCCTGAAATCGGCAGTCGAACACACATTTTCACAGAAAATTATTTCTCAATCGAGAATGAAAAACCCATATAATGCAATCTTGTACAAAATCGTTGTCGACGATTCAAGCTATACACCCTAATCGTCAACACATTTACCCCCATCCAATGTTAGATTTTTACATTAAATTTTCACATGTGTAAAATAATATACCTTTTCTATCTATGTACTTTGTATTTATATAGCGACAATGTGGTTCCGTTCAACACCGGGGACGTAAACTGGCTGAAAAACCAGGTGAAACACCCGGTGAAGAGCAACGTTACATCCTTTGTGAACACTAAAGAGGCCCTAAAAAAGGCAGATGAGGATGAAGAGGACAACGAAGAAGAAGAGGAGGAAGGAGATGAAAAGGAGGATGAAAATGAAGAGGAAAAGGAAGAAGAAAACGAAGATGTAGACACAGCGGTAAGTGGTAGAATCATGAAATGTGCAGCTTGACGAAGTTGAAAAGAAGTAAGGGATAAATATTTCAAGGCTTTTAGAGAGGAGGAGGAAGAAAAAATGCTGGAAGATGCCGAAGGTATTTAATTAAAGATTCACTGTTTAATCCTTATTTAGACGTCGGAGTCAAGGAATCCGTAGAGGAGGTATGGAACACCTATTCACCCGGTTCAGGAGCAATCTGAGGACTTCTTCGCCAAGAAGAAGATGGACGGTGAAAACAAGGGAAAAGAGGTAAAGATTAGGGTTTTGAAGTGTTCAGGATCCTCAAAAGGAGTCACTGAGGCACCTGATGGACGAAATGATTAAAATGTCCCTAGAGCTAAAGGAAATAAACAACCAAATAAGCTCACTTTACTAAAATCAATAAAATTTTAATTGCTTAGTACACATATCTGGTAATTTATTAAAATGATATGAGATGATAGTAATAGGGTAATTATAGTGTATGAAGGAAACTGATGTGTGGTTTTAAATGATTAGTATAAATTATGAAATCGACTTCGTGGCTAAATAGCGCTAAAACGCTCAAGAATTATGATTGGTTTGATCATGAATTACCCCTGAGTAAATTATCCCTGGTATCTACACTATGCAGTACCACAGTAGGAGCAGGGATAGGAGCTGTATGCTCCCTAATAGTAAACTGTGCCCTAGTTGAACTGTCCACATCTTCGTTTTTTACAACAGTATGTTTTTTTGTAAAAAAACAAATGTATTTAGTACTTTGGTATCACATTTTTCATTATCGGTGTCGTTATTCTCTGGCGGCTAAACTCGTCTAACGCCGTAAACGACCAAAATCAAAAGAATAATTTAAGAGTATTCGGATTAATGGTAAGTGTGATTAAATTAAAGTGGATTTACAACCGTGTAGATTGTCGCCTCCGGGTTCCTGTGTTTCTTCCTCAGAAGAAACTGGTTCATCTCCCTGCCCCTCTCGCTGAAAACACTTGTCTACACATTGCTCGGGGTGTCTATCTCGTTCGCCCTCACCTTCACAATAGTGGATTTAATTAACTATTTCATGTCCATGCTGGAAACCTCAGTTTCAAAACCGCTGGTGGAATCTAGGTCACAGGTAATAAAAATAAATAAAAATATAACTATAATGTGTTTAGGTCCACCTAATACTGGTCATCGCATTAACAATGGGAGCTATATTCGGATTCACGTTTGGGTTCATGGATGTGGAAGATGAAGCGGCATACCATGTACAATTAGCTCTAATGAAGGAAGAATCATACACATACCCGATAGGAATAGTATTAGGAGGACTGGTAAGTCTGTGAGATTAAAATGGACGTTGCAGGCGGGATTCGGAAACGAGTACCTCAGACAACAGGAGTCCTGGAGATTCAACAGGGACAACGCATACGATGTTGAAATTTAAAATGTTTAAATTAAATAATGTTTTTACGATTTATAGGAGAATATATGATAGTTAGAGCCCAACAACACATTCCACCTTAACTTACTTTAAATTAAACTTTTATTCAAAAATTCGTAGTTTGCAGTAGTCAGAGTAAAATGTTAACGAAGTTGGCAGGGTTGTCGCTAATGGCAACGGTCTCCTACATAAAGAATCCAGCCCACCTGAGGAATTCCATCAATAAATTTAGACACTTTAGCACATTTGACCTATCACCACAGACACTGACCTCTTCACTGGTGGGAAAAACAATGCCAACTTTTAAAGGAACAGCCCTGGTCAAATCGGACCTGGTTGACTTTAATACGAACGATTACTTCAAGGATAGTTACGGTTTACTGGTCTTTTACCCCCTGGATTTTACATTTGTGTGCCCCTCAGAGTTGCTGGGATTCTCGGAAAGACTGCAAGAGTTCGAACAGAGAAACGTTAAGGTTCTGGGAGTGTCAGTGGACTCACCCTTTAGCCACAAGGCATGGAAGGACCTGGACGTCAAGAACGGAGGAGTATCGTCACTCAAATTTCCACTCTTTTCGGACCTTTCGAGAGATGTTTCAAGGTCATTCGGACTTCTGAGAGATGAAGGGTTCTGCCACAGAGCTTCGGTTCTGGTAGACAAGTCGGGAGTGGTGAAGCACGTGGCTCTGTATGACCTGGGCCTCGGAAGGTCAGTAGATGAGACTCTCCGCCTGTTCGACGCAGTACAATTCTCAGAAAAAACGGGAAATGTGTGTCCAGTAAACTGGAAAACAGGAGATAAGGCAATGAAGCCGAACTCGGAATCGACCAGGGATTACCTCTCCCAAAGATTTAACTAAATGCTAATGTTTTACTGTTGACATGTCTATATGTATATGTATAATCGTATATAATTATTGGTTTAAATAGTATTAATGTGTAAAGTTGTTTGAGTAACATTTCTAAGAGAAATTAAAAAATATCAATTTTTATTTTTATTTGTACACACAGGTCCTGGTAAAATGAATTCACAAACTGTGTTAATGTTTCAAAAATACTAAAGAACAAAGAGCGTGAAAATCAAAATTAACTATTTTAGAGTTAGTTAGTGAGTTGAAATGGGTTTGGGTTTTAAAATAGGCATTTTGAGGAGCAGCAGAAACCTGATCGGAAATGTGTAAAGACACCAGTAACTCAACATAGACAGAAAATAATTAATTAGTATGAAGGGTGTAACATGGAAATGTATATATAAACTCAAAGATTGTTGTCTAATTTGAAAATAAGTCTGATTTGAGTGCACCTCGGTGGCTCCCCCATGGGTGTTGACGTGAATGTTGTCCAGTCCACCCTCACTTTAAATAATCTTTAATATTTTTATGAGATATGAAAAACATTATACACTGCCTATTTTTTTTAATTTTTGTCAAATTTGCAATCTCTGGTAACCCTGAGGGTGAGAAAGAGATTGTGTTAGACATCATCGGAGACAATGATTACGAGGCCATTGACACAGACTTCTCGGATCCCGGGGTGCTAATTTTCATTCCCAAAGGGAACTCTGAAGTGGCCAAGGTTATGTACGGAGACATTACCCTTTGGAACAAGGGTAAAAGGAAGTTTCTGCAGAAAGTAATGGCCTTTAAGTCTGAAAGGCAAATACAGTTTATCCACCTTTTTTACAAAGATGGAATAAAACACAAGGGAATGGTTATCGCAAGAGTTGGAGACAACTGGAAAATTACTGGAAAATATGACATAGAAAGGGAAAACAGGGGAGATAGATCTCCCTCAGTGGTGAAAAACGTGTTCTCCAAGTTCAGTCAAAAGTTGGGGAAAAAATCTGAAACGCGAGCTGAGGAGGAATCGGAAAGAGACTACGACACTGTGGAGTTTGAACTCTCAGGGGACCCATCGGAAATTTTAAAAGTAAAAAAATACATTTCCCTGGGAATACCAACCATATGGTATAGACCTTACTTTGGAAAGACAATTTCAAAAGTGACAGATAGGTTTCAAACAATTTGGTCACAAGATAAAAAAAATAAATTAACGAGTATTTATGCGTTCAATAAGTTGGGATTTAACAGACTGCTGTACATAGACACGGGAAATAAGCCGTACGAAAAAGGAGTATATTTGGAGAACTACCAGGATGAATGGAGGTCTATGTCAAGAGACTCATTCTTCTATAAACTTAGACTCAGGTACTACAACCAGGAGGACCCACAGTTTGAAAGGGTCCCAAGTCTGAGTCTGAACGACGTAGAAGAGGCATGGAGATACAGACAGTCCTCAGGAAGCTCATCGGGGTCTTCAACTCCACAAAGGAGACACTCACCACTGAGAAGAGCAGTCAGAAGAAGATACGATTATGAGAGTGTTCCCAATAACGAAGAAGAAGAGGGGCCGAGATCGCCAATAGAAAGACCAAAGTCACCAGTTATAACTACAACAAGCAATGAAGGATCATACATGAATTACCCAATTCAGGAGAAAACACCATCCGAAGAGCAAAAGTCCCCAAAAGAGGACATATCACTTGAGTTTCCAATCAAGGAAGGGGAGATGTCGATTTCATGGCCATTTAAAGGAGGAGATGAACAAGAGGAAAAAAAAGAAAAAATAGAAGAACAGGAAAAAGAAAAGGAACAAGAACAAGAACTCCAACATGAACATGAAGGGTCTCTAAAGTCATTGAGTGAGCCAATATATGCAACAGTGCCACCTAGAAAGGAAAGGACTTACGAGTCACTAAGTGAACCACTGGAAACAAGTTACACATCACCAACTCAATCAGGTGAATCAAGTGCTGAAACAGGGTCAAAGTTGGTGGATGAGGTTAAGTTAGACCAAACATCATTGCCACTTACACCAGGAAGTATACCCAAGAGTGATGGATCACTTGAAAAAGAAGGACTGGATATTTATAGTACCCCTGAAGAGGGAAGTGATGATGGGTCAGTTAAGTTCACGGAGGGGTACAAGAAGCTGTTCCTGCCAAGCGGTTCAGACGGATCATCTCTGGGGGAAAGCAAGGAGGGGCTGCAAGAGGGGGACGGGAGCACGCCAGACTTTGATCAACCTTCAAGTCTGAGAAGCGACCCCGGAATTTCACAAAGTGAGGAGAGTTTAGGGAGAAATGAACCGGTTTACCTAAACATAGGAGGTCCTTCAAGTCACCACAGTGAGGGAGCCAACAAAAGCCAAGGAAGAAGATCACCATTTAGGTTCTTTAGGTCTTTTTAAAAAAGAATATTAGGGATTTGATCCAAAGGTGATCTACCGTTTTAGAGTTTGAAACTAGGCTCTGATTAAATGACTGATCAATTGATAAACTCATCAATTGATCAGTCACTTAATGTCATACATGTTCAGTACATCTTTAATTTTTTAATTTAGATTGATTGTGTTGGACTAAATTAAGATAGATTGGATTAACCTAACAGATTAGATTGAATTACATTAAATTTAACTTCATTAATTTGGTGAAACTATATTAAAATTAAAACAAACAACAAACAAAAGAATACAATTGAAATGGGAGTTAGACTCGCCTTCTGCGTCTGGGACGGACTGAGTTGATGCCGGTTTTGGGGAGGCGGGGCTCGTGGATGAGCTGGCCGATTTGGAGGCCGAGGGCCTGAAAGGCCTGAAGGACGTTTTCAACCCTCATAATGCGTCTAAATTTAACGTCGACTGAAAAAACTCCCAGTCTTTTGCACTTCCTGGCAATGTTCTCGCCGATTCGGTAGGCGCAGTTCTCGGTCTGCTGCATCTTCTTCCGGTAGCCGACGTTCCCGGCGAAGGAGCCGAAGATGGTCTTGTAGTTCTTGCTGCGGTTTACGAGCTGGGCGTGCACGTTGTTCTTGGAAGTGGTGAGGACTAACATGAACCGGTCAGTAGGCTCAATTATGAGGCCGTTTTTGTCCAAATCTACGTTGTGGAACTCAGGAAGGCCTGCATTTCTCTTGTACCTCTGGTAATTCCCCTGAAAGTTCTTCAGCTCCTGCTTAGTCAGGATCCTGGCAGGCTGAGGGGACCTAGACCTGGAATCTCCAGGGACTGAGGAAGAGGTGTCCTCAAAAGTTGAAATGTGTCTAGGATAAAATTTAAAATAAGTTTGCGATAACCTAAAAAGAGGATTCTCTACCTGTAAAACACCGATTTTCTGAGAAAATCTGGCAGGATTAAGGAAAGGAAGGACCCTGTTCAACATTTTCCCAGAATAACGACTTCAGTTTCAAATCCTTTCAAATGTGTGATTTTTCAAACTTATACAGACCATTATTCCTGAAAATCATTTAAGATAATGAAAAAATAAACAGACAAATTCATTGTTCTGTTTATTTTTTCGTTACCTTAAATCATATCAGGTTGTGTAAGGGTCATAAACACACATAAACTCCAATATTTCCGGGAATAAAGGTGATTAGACCAACTTTTAAATCTTGCAGGAATGTTATCTAATTTATAACTAACACATACTGATCAAACAATCTATTTTAAAATTTAAGAATCATCCTCAGTGAATGTGACTAAAGGCTCCTGAGAATTCATCCTTTCGATAGAGTCTTTATGTCTTTTCTTTTTGTAAAGGTTAGACATGTAGACTACACTATCTACTTTCCCTTTTAGTTTCAGGAGTGCCTTGTTTGTGGACAGCCTTTGACTTATGTGTTTGTTAAGCTTCATCAGTGCCTCCTTCCCCCTTTTATTGGTCGTGAAGAATGAAGAGTGTGTCCTCAGGAGGGTGTTTATCCATCCTTCTCTCGAGTAGAGTTGGTTTGGAGACTTGATTAGTCCCGTTGAAATGAACTCCAGAAGCGACAGCACCAGTGGCGGCGTCAGTTCCGATACTGTATCTTCAATTGAGGTCGTGTCTTTTGTTGAGAGTAATTTTTCCAGCAGTTTTTTGTCTGAGGTCAACAGTGCCTGCGTCAGAGATACTGAGAATGTCTTAGATTTTGTGTTTTTGTTTGTGACGGGATCTGACGACCCCTCTTCTGAGGGTTCTTTGTTTTTCATATTTATATATATTTATCCGTTTCGGCGGAACGTTCTCTGATACTTGATTGACGATGTTGACAGGAAAGTATTATCTATTCTCCATGTAGGATGTCTTTGGTACTGTTTTCCGAGTATGTACGGCGTTAGATGTTTGGGGATACCTCTTGAGCGAGGTGGAGGGTTAGACAGAGCTTGTTTGTGTCTTGGGTTTGCGTTACAATCAACACCTTAATTAGAAGTTGAATATTTTACGATCTTACCTAGAATTGGAATATGCCACCTTCTTATAACGTATCTACATGAACTACAGAGCAATGTCAATGAGCCTCTATGCCACATTAAAAACGACAGCAACACAATCAAATTATATGGTACAGAAAAAGCAAATTCGAGAAACAATATCAGTAATACCAGAACGAGGTGAAAAATCAGGCGAATCTGATATTATTTGAAAATAAAAAAGAGAAACAGCCTTAAAAAAACAACAATCTAAAATTATATTATTGAAAAAATGCGATAATATTAAAATATTCTGAGGAATTGTATAGATATAGGGCCTAAATTATTGTGATCGGTTCCCAGCCACAAATTAAATAAGATCTTGTATTTTTATTCATTTATCATTTAAATAAAATTTTAAAGCATAATTTAAACATTAAGTTGTATTTTATTGGAATTTTATTAAATTCCTAACACTATTAATACTTTGGACATCTCCTTCCATTCTCTTATCAACTTCTTAAATTTTTGGTATAAATTTTAATTCAAAAATGCCAGATGACTCACTTTTTTTATTCCACTCTACTACACCTAATAAGAACCAGATAGTTATGAAAAATATGGATTTGTAAGAAAGCCGGTCTCTTAACTTCATTTTCAGGGAGCTTTGGCTCAATCTTATGAAGAACATCGAAGTTTCTGAATCCGATTTACAGGGTGTAATAGCGAACTACCTCTTCATAAACATGTACGAGGACACTTTTAAGTTTTTTATCAAAGAAACACAGTATGAAGGTTTGTTCAGTCCATTAAATGATGAAATTATGCACGATTCCTATTCTAAAATGTTTCACATCTTAGAATGAGGATAACCGTCATCCTTGAACTGACCATATTTATGAATATTTATTTATACTTAACAGATTATGAATTTAAACCATCCATATCGCAAAGAAAATTTATAAAAAACTCGATACTAGAGGGAAGAATCATGGAGGCAATAGACCATATCAACCTAATAGACGAAAATGTGAGAGAATTAACAGATATAATTTTTAGATTTTAAAAGAGAACATAAATTTGCTGTTTGTTCTGATGCTCTATCGACTGGTGGACATAATAGTATCGGTAGGTTTCTAAAACGTTACTCCTCTTCAGGGAGATTTACAAAAGGCAATAAAATTCGCAAAGGAAGGAATATCATCGTGCATCAAAAAAGACGTTAGTTAAATTTTGCATAAATTAAATTAGCCCTCACTTCTGGGTAAACTCGAGGAGGCAATGTCTCTTCTGGCATTCCAAGACTTGAAGGTA
>JAQQTN010000010.1:67198-81842 GCA_029379255.1 Theileria luwenshuni
TAGTTTACTACATCTAGACATTTAGATATGACTTCGGTCCGTCATCGGGGCCGTTGTAGAGCCCGCATCCTACAATTCTAAGGGATTAATGGGTGTGCGTACCTTATTTCCTTGTGTGGAATCCCGTCGTTTCTCGCTCCATTTCCGAGCTAAAAAACATGAAAACCAGTTTTAGGGGTGATTTAGTCTAATATGGAGCCTACCATTCTAATTAGCTTCATCCCCTTGACCACAGTGCCAACTACCACTGCCTTCTGCTGGAAGCCCGGGTTGTGGGTCAAGGTTATCAGAAACCTCGAGGACAGGCCCAGCGGGCCGTCGCTCACCATCGCCACGTCCCCTTCCTGGACGAAGCTGGTATCGAAAGATTCCTCAGGAATCCTGTTGTGTCACTTTATTTGATAAATACTCACCTTTTTGAGTATATGGTACAAGAGTCCAGTGCGCTTTTTGAGTGAAAAAGCCTCCCTCCCAGGATCGCTCTTCCCGGTACTATTTTATCAAACTTGGTGTTGTAGTATCCGATCTTCTTATCCTTGATGACAAATCCTCGGCACATGTGAATGAAGTTTTCCACGGTCAGTGGCAGCAGTCTTCCGTATAATCCGATGAGTATCCTTCCCAGGTACTTGTTGTCCATGGATATGTCCATGTAGACGTAGTCCGTGATTGCCCTTTTGTGTATGTTTTCCAGCTTTACCGCTGGAGCCCTGCTGTATTTGGGCCACAATATAATACCGCCAGCCAGTAAACCCTGTAAAACTTTGAATTACTGAATTTTACCATGTATATCTTGGCTTTATACGATAAGTTGGAGAACCTCTTGAACCCAAACTTCAGGAGCTGGTAGGGGAGAAGAAGTGTTCTCCTTATCATTTTAAGGTCCCATAATATTTTACATATTCTATTTATAGATATTTTACAATTAAAACTAAGTTTATTGGAATTTAATCCACTTCTGTGTGGGTCACCAGCTCAACCTTCCTTCCACTTCAAAAATCCCTTAATTCACTTTTTTCCAAATTTATTCACTATAAAATTCTAAACTAGACACAATTCACCCTATTTTAACAAGTACCATGTAGATATATATGTAAACATAAATGTGTAAGTAAAGAGGTAAACATTAATACTTTATTTAATCCGATTTCTGCATTATTTTTAAGAGTTTAAATCCATTTAATTTTCCTTTTCTGTTTCTTTCAGTTTTTTCTTTTTCATATAGTCGTTGATTGCGTGCTTCACTGCGTCCTCCGCCAGGAGGCTGCAGTGAATCTTGACCGGAGGTAGACTTAATTTTTCTAAATTCAATTATTAATTTTTTTTATTTTACCTGATATATCTGTGTTTTTAATCGCCAGTGCTTCCTCGCACGTCTTTCCCTTTACCATTTCAGTCACGTACGAGCTGCTTGCTATTGCCGATCCGCAACCGAAGGTTTTAAAGCAGGCGTCTTGAATCACTTCATCCTTGATTTTAACTTGGAGTTTAATCACGTCTCCGCATGCTGCCTTTCCTACTATTGCCGTTCCCACTGACGGATCCTCTTTATCGAAGCTTCCTACGTTTCTCGGGTTATTAAAGTGCTCCTTGACTTCCGGGCTGTAGTACCTGCTCTGAGTCAAAATCGACCGGTTTATTTGCGATTTAATAAATCTTGAGGTTAGTAGAGTCATGTTGGTAGCGACGAGTTACTAACTAGGCTGATTTTATTGATTCCTGATATTAGCTTTGATTTTTCTGGTATTGTATGTCCTGCTAGTTCCAGGAGTGCTATTTGTGACAGCGAATCTAGTATGTTGGTGAGTATGTATTTGCGTGCTTGATGGAGGGTTCCACAGACTCTCACTGGTACTAGTTTTAGGTTAATATTTTGTATTTTGTTTATGAATTTGAGTATTACGAGGGTCTCTTCGATGAAGGACCTCCTGCACTGCAAAAGTGCCACGGATTCACTTGCGCTTGTGAACTGTACTGATATTGAATTAGAAATAAAATTTCCTTTCAGCAATCCGAACAATAATTCGGCTGTTTTATCCACTTCTGCCTTTATCACTGCCGGTTTAACAATTCGTTCAACCGTGCCAGATTGATAGCTGCTTTTATCACTAATTTCAATTTTTATTACTATCCAACGATTTTTTATACGAGCCATACATTATATAGAATATATTTTGTGAATTTTTACAAATTAATGGCCTTTGATGGGTTGGCCTTGGCCCCCATCTCTTGACTTTAGTTTTGGCTTATGTTACGATTTAGGCTATAAAGGCTCTATATTTCTGGAACCAATCGTGATGAAAATTTCCGGGTTTATCTATTCTCGTGAAGGTGTGTGCTCCGAAGAGGTCTCTTTGCGCTTGTATTAGGTTGTGTGAATTCTACGTCAAATCATTAGATTCTTTTACCACTTACTCTTTCTGAGAACATCACTTGCACGTACTGCAGGCTCGTTTGAATTGACGGAATTGGAAGGTCGAGATCCAGGCACGTTTTGACTACGTGCTTCCACGGACCCAGGTTTGCCGTTACGATTTCCTTGAATCTGGGCGTTTTTATTTATTTTTAAGTCCTTACCTTGGTTGGAAGACTAATATTTCCTTGTCTTCCCTCAGACACTCTGCTATCTCGTTCAACATGTCACAGCTTATGATCGCGTTTCCTATTTTTTTTAAATTTTTTTAATCACTTACTTGCCCATATTTCTGATATTTCCGACAGGTCCAGGTCCCAGTTGAGCTGCTTGGAGGCTTCACTCAGCAGGTGCATTCCCTGCGAGAATATGCTCACCGACGATCCCAGCAGCACCGATTTAAGATCAGCTGATAATTTTTATTTTTTTTTAAAGCTTACTCATCGAGAAATACTCCTTCTTTTCCTCCGGTTGTGGTTTTTCGTTAATTTCACTCATAAAGTGGATTGGCAGGTTACTGAAGCTTCTCATGTCCACTGCCATTCCTATTGTCGGAGCCGGGACTCCTCTTTGGTAGGATTCCTGGGCAGTCCACCTTCCGGTCCCGTTTGAGGATATTTTTGGCTCTATTTTATCAACCAGGTATCCTAAAACAATTTGAAAAACAGGCTTAAGTACCACTTCCATCTTTTTCGTTTAATATAATCTCCGTGATGTGCATCAGGTAGATGCGTGTTTCTGCGAACCACATTCTAAAGGTTTATGTTTAAATTGGACTCGTACCCAAACATCAGTGCCATTTCCAGGTTATCCATTCCCATGAGGTACCTCATGATGTTATACAGGTCTCCGACCAGTTGCATCAGTGCGTACTCAATTCCGTTGTGGACCATCTTCACGTAGTGTCCCGAGGCGCTCGGTCCCACGTAGAACTCCTAAGAGCCGTTAAACTCTAGTAACTTACTCTGAGTTCGTGTGAGAATATTTTCCTAAATTCCTTGTAGTCGTCTTTGCTTCCTCCGAACATTAGGCAGGGGCTGCTCCTCGCTCCCTTCTCTCCTCCGCTGATTCCCATTCCGGCGTATCTAAAAGTCTTTTTAAACCCCTTTCTTACCTCAGTCCCAGTCCTCTGCACCGCAGCATTCTCCTCTCCGTGTTCTTGTACCACTCGTTTCCTCCGTCGATGAGGAAGTCGCCCTTTTCGAGGAGTGGTATCAGCTTATCCAGCACTTGGTCCACGGGATCTCCTGACTAATAGGTTTAAGAGTTTTAAGGCCTACTGTGATCAGAATTAGGATCCTTCTTGGGGATTCCAGGCTTTTAACCTGTTGAATTTTGAGGCGTTTCAAAACTTACGAAGTCTTCCATATTTGTGAAGAATTCAAGGTGACCTGAGCTTTGCGTGACTTCATTTTTCTTTTCTTCTTCGAATTTAGTTTTAAAATTCTCTATTTCGCTTTTTTCTCTGGTCCATGCCGACAGTTTGAATCCTCTCAGGTAGAGGTTTTTGGCGAAGCCTCCTCCCATGATTCCTAGTCCCATGATTCCGAAACTGGACTCCTTTGTATTTCCCATTCTATTTTACCCTAATTTGACTTATTTTTATTTTTATTTATGCTTCCTTCCTCATAAATTACCACCCTCCCACCCTCTCACTTCAACCATCATTAACTTTTTACTTTTTCACCAAATTACTCATTTTTTTATACCAATCAACTTTAATTATCTACATAATTATTTTTAAAGATATTATTCCATATTTGTATTATTTGTCATTTTTGTTTTTCCTCCTTTTCTGTTTGTTATGTTTGCTCCGTGCTCCAGGTACTCCGACTTTGAGATCCACGAGCTGTGGAACGACCCCAGGCTCGAGATCATGGACGCTCCTATCCAGCTCGCGTGCCTGCTTGCCACTTTCGAGTTAAAAGTTACGAATTTAGACCTTGCTCCTGACAGCGCCGACTCCTGTGGCGTCATTGACGACGCTCTCGCTATCTCCGAGCCTAGTCTTTCCTGGAATCCCGACGCCACTCCCATTCCTCCCACCAGCGCTATTTGGTTGAACACTTCTCTCCTGTACAACGCGTTTTCTTTAATCATTTCCTCACACACTGACACTAGCCCCTTGAACGGTCCCAAACTCAGGTTTTTCGGTACATATGCGATAGACGGGTTAAACAAAATTTCACAGGACAGTGCCACCAGCTGAAACGGCGTGATTTTATCTATGCTGATTATGCTCTTTGCCTCCAGCGGTATTTCGGGCGTTCCTCCTTTGATCTTTGACAAGCTGCTCAGCTTCGACTCGTCCTCGGTCAGGTCGAAGCTCACTCCGTCTGGCAGTGATCCTGAGGGATTTATCTCAGGACTCACTGCCAGGGGGACTGTGGACACTCTCAGTATGCTTTCCTTCAGCGTTCTCACTTCCTGGTGCACGTTATACACGTCCAGCGGCATTCTTTTTGTGAAGGGTCTATTTGCTATTTCAATCGGGTCCAGATCCGCTGTTTTCAGTAACGGCGAAATTCCCAGGTTGTACTCCGGGTGATTCATTATGTATGCGAAATTAGACTCGTTTGTCTTCTTCAGTAGGTCTATCAGTATCGAGTCTACGTGATCTCCTCCCACTTTGTACTCTCTGTATCCCACCATCTCATCGTCTGCCAACATTGCCACTGACGTTGTCGCACTTCCCACGTCTATCACCACTGAGCTAAACAGTCCCACTGAGTAGGCTGCCAGCTGACTTCCGTGCCCAAAATGCAGTCCTGGCACCTCCAGCTCCTCGAACAGTATTTCTGTCTCCAACATTCTATTTTCTCTACTCGTTTGATTACTTTCAACTACAAATATGGGTTTACTTCCTTCAATTTCTCCCAGTCCTGACGTTACTGAGTTAAACCCTTGGAGTTCCTTCACAATTTGTGACGGCGTCTCTATCCTTCCTTCATCCAGGCTCTTCTGCTTTCCTCCTGTCACCATTCCATTGCTAAACTCGTCCCAGCAGTCTCTATCGTGTTTATTTGCTCCTGCCACTATTAACAGTTCTTCCAAATCACGTTTATTTGACACACCTTTCAGGTATTCTATCATCTTTTTGTCATGTACTCTTCCTCTCAGAGTTCCTCGGATTGCTCTGATATACGATTCTCTGTTTAATTTCGGCTTTCCCAGCTGCAGGTCGAAATATTTGAGGTGTTCTACCACCGGTACTCTAGTGTATGTGCTTGGAATCACTGGGAACACGTCATAGTCTTCTCCCAGGCCCACTGACGAGGGCCATATTTGCGATGGGTAGTGGTCTCCTGAGTATCCTACTCTCAGTGTGGAGTGACCAACTTCCAGGACCAGCGCTCCTACGTACGGTCCTGTCCAGCTCATTTTGCGAACAAGTTCATCTCTCTACTTTACCTGGTTTATATCAACTCAGGGTTCCTTTGTTTAAATAAACTTCTAATTCTACCATGTTACTAATTTACTTTTTTATAACCAACTAAATATGATACAACTGCTACTAAGACTACAATCTATTACTATACAGAAATTGATTAAAAAATACTATAAAAATTAAAAAATCAATGAAAAAATAAAATCTAACTTAAAATATCAAACATAAGCCAACATTACAAACAGGGAAACAGGGATACTACTTCTATCTATCTGAGATTGAGGAGACTGGGGTACTCTACACATTAACTTTATTTACTCTTAACCTCAACACATATTTTTAAAAATCAATATTATTCATAAAAATTCTCATTTAAATTTTAATGAACCCTTTTAAGCTAAATTCTACACATTTTCTTCGTCTGATTCTATGTCTTCTCCCATTTCATATCTCCTTTTCTTTCTCTCTCTATTTCTGTTATATTCGACCTTCTTCCTCAGTTTTTCCAGCCTTTCTCTGTGGTAGTTTAGCCCTTCTTGGAATTCTTCCGGGTACAGGTATGGAATCCAGTCTTGTCCGTACGCGTCTGAGAAGTCTCTCACCTTTTCCATATCTATTCCCATTTTTTTCATTTTTTCATCATTTTTTGCGTCTCTTCTTTTCCTATTATATTTATTATTCTACATCTTTTTACCTATAATTTTCCAGTTGTTCTTCGTACATGTCTTTCATTGTCTTTCCTGCCTCCATTATCATCATGGGCTCATTATATCTTATTAAAAACTTATTTCTCTTAACTGTCGACCAATACAAAGCTCTGAGTCTCTTCAGACTCGTCAGATGATACTTTCTGCACGAGTGTACTTCTCCAAACAGTTGCATAAACTTCTTAAGGAGCGGAAACTTATCGATGAGTATGATCCTCCTAATTATCTTGAGTTTACTTTTGGTTACCTCGAGTAGCGATTTAGCAGCGTACATGCCGTTGCCAGGTCCTTTTTGTTTACTGCCTCTTCAAAGTGCGCCGTGTACTCCTTTACGATATCGTCTGTGCATCTCATAGGCCTTGAGAGGAACGGTGACACTCTATCAATGTTAACTTTCTAAAAATTAATTTTATATCTCATCCCTTACGTTTGCCACTTTCCTTCTGTATGATAGCGATCTGAATGGCTTTAGCCTCTGAAACCTCTTCAGCGACTTAGTCAACTTCTTTTTTTTACATTCTAACATTTTATGGTACAAATCTCTCAGGGCACACAGCCTTGTGTATTCGTCGTATTGCTCCATCCGATTCATCAATGACCGATATGCCATTGTATCTCTTATATGTATCGGTTTTTCTGGCGAGGATTTCGGTTCCACGTAGTTCTCGTTAAACTCTGGAAGTTTCTCTGGTATTTCCCCCGGCTTAAGCCACACGTAACTCTGGCGTGATTCCAGGTCCTGCTGCATCACATGTTGCAGCACATATCTCGAGATCAGAAATGGCATTGTTCTCTCCATATTTTCGGGTTCTGGGTACTCGTATTTAAGCCTCACGTGTATCAGGTGATCAAAGTCATTTGCCAAAAGTTCACAATCTCTCTTGTTTAGCACATCTCTGTTATACTGCATTAGTCTCCATATCGAATGGAAATCGTCCCTTTCCAGAAAGTACCTCAGCTGCTTCATCAGCACCTTGCGATCATATATCTTTCCGTACAGGTCGTCTATATCTCTTATGTTAATTCCGGGCATTCCCGTTAGTGTCGTGTTAAAGTTGATTTGCGATGGGTCGTGGCACCTGAGTAGGTTTTCATAGTCAAGTGGCACGTGTTTGGGGATTCTACTGTTTGGAACTGGCGTCGTTCTATACACCGGCTTGGAAAACAAAGTCCAACTTCCTTCCTGGCCTCCTATCCCTTTATTAAAATTGCTAGAGGTATGTCTATTGATAAATGTATAGAATCCATGACTAAGATTCTCTATAGATTCTTTATTTGGTGTGTATTTATTAAAAATTAAGCAAGAAACTGAATAATTTAAAAGTGGAAGTATTACAATCAATCTCAATAGAAAAAAATAATTATTGTACAATTTAACATTCAAAGTTGGCATTTAATGTTTTGTTACATGATCCTCTACACACTAATTATTTAATAAAGGTAACAAAAAAATACTTACTATATGAAATACATAATAAAAATACAGATTCAAATTAATATAAAATAAAAACTTCATGATTCCAATTTTTCACTAAAATTTTGGAATCCACACAAACAAGTCCTAAACTCCATTAAACATCTTTTAAACTATTTATTTTTTTAAAATAAAACTGTAAAACGATAACTAAATTTATATCTAGTTTAAATTTTTTCAAGGGGCTCACTTTCACTGACACCCTTTGGATCGTCCTTCCATACTACCTCTCTCTATTTTTTTTAAATCAATGTTATAATACCAAATTCTCTTTATTTACCCCTTTATTATCCCGTTTTAAAATCAAATCACCCTTTTTAATCAATCCAAGTACACATTAGATTTTTCGAGGAATTCAATTTCCTTGATTCTATTTTATCTTTAAATAGATATTTTAACATATACGTAACATTATTTATTTTAAAATTTTGTTTCCCTTTAATATTTAATTTATAATTTAATATATTAGTATTTATCAACCTCGATAAATAAATCGCCAGGTTTATAAATACACATACATTAGTCAAAAAATATAAACACATGTACTTTAATTATCAATTGTAAAAGCCTAAATGAAGAATAAAATTACCTGGATCTACCTTTTGGTTCACCTTTTTGTGATTAGACTTGGAGATTCCAGCCCTAATGAACCAGATTTGCAGCTCCCAGGTACCTTAACTTTAAAAAATAAAAATTTTCCAGATAAGATTTCAACTGTGCCAGAGCTTAATGATAAACTGGAGTTAAAAGAAGACGAAAAAGACCATTTGGCTAGCCAGGTATGTATGACTTTTATTTATTTTTTTTAGGTTTCCACCTCCGGTGATCTGGTCACTTCAGACGAACGTGGACTAAAAAGAAGGAAAAGAAGGGGGAAATCCAAGAGAAACGTGGCAAGGAGATGGAAATCCAAGGGCAAGAAGTCAAAAAAATCAGGAAAGGGCAAAAAATCCAGGAAGCAAAGGAGGAAAGAAAAGAAGCTCAGAAAGAAGCTGGAGAAGCTCGAGAGTCTTAAGTCGGAAGACAAAGTAGAGGACAAATTAGAAGACAAAGTAGTGCAAAAAGATGAGCAAAAAGATGAGGAAAAAGATGTAGAAGAGCAAGTAGAGGATAAAACAGATGAGTCGTCAAGTACTGACGAGGTTTCCAAATCCCTTGATTCCTTGGAATCTGAGGCCTCGGGCAATTCTTTAGATTTGGCCGAGTTGCCTGAGGATTCAGAGGACTCAGGTGACAGGACCAAGAAGTACTGGGACTACAACATGGCGGAGCCTGAGTACCTCATCACCGAGTGGTTTGCCATTTTGGACGGCAAAAAGTTCGACAAGAAATCCGGTTTCGAGCTCCCTTACATTTCCGATGAAGAGAGCGCAGCCAGTTCCGAGTACCTGCTGGACAAAAAGAACAAGTCCAAGTATTTGACAAACAGGTACTCTTCCGCTTGGAAGTACAAGGATCAGGACGACGACAGCTTGGACTACGTGAAACCCATCTTTGTAAGCCGCGACTCCCTCCTGAGGACCTTCCCAGACACCAAGGAGGACGAACTGGAAAACAGGATAATTGAAAGCAAGTTTACCAAAAAATACGGATTTGACGAGAACGCCAACTTTCACAGTTCCCCCGTTAAATCAGCCAGAAAATGGAAGCAAGTCGGCCACGGCAGATATGAAAGAGTGACAGAGGAGGGCGACGAACAGTTGGAAGACCCTAAACTGCCAGAACCATTGGAAGATTTACCATCAGAAGATTTGTCTGAGTCTGATGATTCAGGGGTTCTAGATCCCACTGAAAGTTTAGAGGAAGTTCCCAGAGAGGATTCCGATGAGCCTTTGGATGAAGAAAATCCTTTTTCTGAGTTTCCCTTATCCGAGGACCCCTACGAGTCTGATCTACCTTCAACTCGTAACTCTCGTTTAAGTGACCAAAAAATACACGAACTTAAGGAGAGAAACGAAATGTTAAAGAAAAACTGCAAGGGCAAGGTCGCCACTTTAAAGAGAAAGTATGAGAAAATGATCAGTGACATTAAAAAGGAAGCTTATTAATAGTCCCTAAATAGGTTGAATTTTTATATTTTGTTTGCAACTTTGGCCACAGGACCACGAACTGATCCACTATCTTTCGGAGCAGGCGTCCGCTAACTGAGAGAGTTCTGACTCTAGTCAGACTTTCGACATACACAATCTTTGTGTTTCTCAATAATAATAGCTACAGTTAAATTTTGTTACTTATTCACCTTACATTGAGTAGTTTAATGGCCATGCAAAAGGGGACCGAAAGTCCGGGACCATTTGTAATTACCTGAAAATACTATTTAAAAGACATCGTACCAGGTCCGGGTTAAGTTTATATGAGACTATGAGTGATTTAAGGGTGTTTATTATAAATAGTGTGATAGCTAGCGAATAGAGAATCATTTTGTTTGTCGGAAATGGAATCGTATAGAAACAGGAATTAAGTGTTTTTTCCTTCAATTGTTGGTTTTCTTCTGTTAACATTAATGAATCTATACACATTTACCTTTTCCCTCATATTTTGATGATTTTAGAATCTTCTGTGTTAACAGCTTTCTGGAGAGATGGTCAAAAGTTGAGTGAACGAAGTTAAAATCGTGTTTTTCGTGGTTCAATATGTCGTATATTTCAATCATTTCCCGGCTGTGGCCTCCTGTTGAGTTTGTTTTGGACATCTAAAAATACCTGGTCCTAGTATCAGGGTGGTTTTAATCTTCTTTTTTTTCTGTCTTTTGCCCCTCAAATACCCCTTATATCTCTTGTATAACAAGAATACGAGGAACGAGTTTGCGAAGGTGATGGATATTATAATGTACAGGGAAGACATCGTCGGTTTATGGCAAAAATGTGTATACTGGATTCCTTATCAAAATAAATGAAAATAAGATTATATTACAATTTTTTACACAAATTTCATTTAGATTATTGTACAAGGTTGGATTCTGCCTTTTTTGTTAGTGCTATCTGGGATATTGACAGGCGGAGTTCGGGGATTCCCAAAAATCTGGTTGCTGATGTGGCATACACATAGTGGTCAAAACTCGGATAATCCTTTAGTATTTCGACCAATTTTGCATTAAGGAGGTGTAGTTCTTCAGGCTATTTTAATTTTGAGGATTTTGGGGTTTACCTTGATTCTGTCGCATTTGGTTAGGACCACCTGAAAGGGAATCTCCATTTCGTTTATCATTTCCCAAAGGAGGTAGTCTTCCTTCACTGGTCCCTTTATTGAGTCCACGAGTGAAAGAATCCGATACAGACTGATTTTAATTTTTTTTGGTTAAATTTACTTCTCTGAACGTTTCAAATATTTGTTGACCAAAAGTGACCACTCGTTTCTGACATCCTGAAATTTTTAAATACCTGGAAAACTAACGTCTGGGACTTTGGCGCACCCGTATCCTGGCAGGTCTACCAGGGATATGCTGTTTCCGAGGTCAAAGGTGAAGAGGTGTCTGGTTCTTCCCTGAGAATGTCGTGACATTTCTGTTACTCCTACCGGTGTTTTGGAAACTGGAGCGAATTTAGGGTTTTTGAGCATTTTAGCATTTGAAACCTGAAGTTGTTGAAATTCAAAAAAGTTACAATGTCCTTTGCGAAGTGAGGAAGGTGACTTCCGTATAGTATTGAGTTAATCAGACTGGACTTTCCGACGTTTGAGTATCCCACGAAGGCTATCTGGGCGGTTTAAGGTCCTCCAAAATACCTGGGGAATCTTGGTGATTGGAGCTTTGTCTATTGTGTCAGATACATACACAGGATGTGTCGATACATTCTTTTGGAAGAGGGTCTTTGAGAACGTAATCTACATTATCTTGATTTAAATGGCTCTAACGTTAGATTCGGTTATCCAGTTGGCTTTGATTTCATTTTTGGGATCATAAATGTTTATGTAAGGTCTTGCTAGGTAAGGTTCTGAATAATGTGTGACTGGATTCCAAGTACCTGTATTGATCAGCTTTCTGGCAAAGGATCTCAGTTTACTGGATATCTTCATCAAAAACGCATTTTCTCCTCATTATATAACATTTATAAACAAAATTAACATTATTTACTTTAAAATGAAGTGACTTGTTTACATGTGGGTAACCGATGTGCTGACAAACCTCAAGACTATTCGTCGTCTTTGGATTTCAACACTTCCTTTATAAAATTTTCAGAGTGTTTTTTGAGTATTCTTTCCCTCGTTAGGGCCATTCTGTCTATCGCGGATAGTTCGTAGTTCGACACACCTCCTTCCCTTCCTTCTTCCTCTTTATCTTTATTTTCCTTTTCATACTCTTTTTTTCTCATTTTATACAACTCATACTTTTTATTCGTTTTAATCTTTGATTTAAGGTCTTCTTTACCGTATTTTTTTTTACTTGGTTGGTTCCTTATCCTTCTTCCGAATTCGTCCGTTCTCCACTCCTTCTTTTCCTTTTTTCTTTCTTTTCTTTGTTTTCTCCTTTTATCTTCCTCTTCTGACTCTAAATCTTCAGATTCTACATTTATTTAATTAGATTTTATTAGTTTTTTGTTTTTATTTGCCTTCTTACCTTCCTCAGACACAAAGTCGTCCAGGTCCACAACTCTCCTTACTTTGCCATCTTCCGCTTTCTCTTCCTCCAAGGCTTTATTTTCCAGAATTTCCAAGGGATTTACTCCATCCATTACAAAATTAATGAACTATTTTCAACTTCACAAATAGTGCTACTTAACTCATATGATGTGTAAATATAAAATTTAAGATTCAGTTGTGGATTTTTTTGCCTTTGCTGCTTTTCTTGCTACTCTCAGCTTGTGGTATACGCTTCCGCTGGTTTCAGTCTCAGTCACTGACCTTGGCGTTTCAGACACGTACTCCTGCACTACTGGGAACGCCTTCTTGACCGATTGCTTTGTCAAAGCCAATGATTCAAGTTTTTCTCTCGGTGTATCTGACGGTAATCCTGAGAATCCCTTCTTTGGGTTCTTCTTTCTCGGGAAGAGGACGAGCTTCGACAGGTACGTTTTCAGTCTGTTAACGTTGAGGTTGAGGCTCTCTGCCGATTTATTCGTCCTTCTGTGATCCACTGAGACTCCCACGCTCCTTGCTACCTTCTTTCCCAGTCCCGCTACCTTTAATTCCTGGAGTGTAAATCCTCTTCCGAATCTCAGCTTGTAGTTGTATCTTCTGCTTGGTTTATGCACCAGCGGCCTCAGGTAGCCTGTAGGCGTGACTCCTGTGGCTGCTGCTTTTTTTTGTCTTTTTAGTCTTCTTGTTTTTTTCTTTCCTGCTTGGTTCAGAACGGGTTTGACGAAGCGGTGTTTGCACTTCACCCTGTGAACGTCCGAGAGCATATTATTATGTTTCACCATCTGTTATTTATTGTTTTAGAAGTTCCCTTACCTTGCTATAAAGTCTATTTAACAATCAAAATTTTATGACCTGTATTAATAAGTTAGACAATGTCAAAAGTAAGTAGGGTTTAGTTTAAAATATTCCAACAGAAATATAAAGGGCTAAAACTGTGAGAAAATAAAAATGTTTACAATAGAATCAACCCCGGAGGCCAGAATTACTGGTTCAGCTCTGTCTATGAACTTACAAATTGGTTAAATCCTTGGAAGGAGAGAGATTCCGTATTATACTAAAAAGATATATAAAATTATATATGAGTGTATATTTGTTATTCTGATTTCCCTTCAGATGCCTGTGTTAGAGTGTTTGAGGTGGGGCTTGCTCATCTTCTTTATACAGAAATTATTTGTAACTAATTTTTAACAATTTATATATTTATTTTCTTTAGATAAATCCAAAATTATATAAGGTTAGTGCTCATAAGATTCTATTTCCCCTGTTTACTTAATTGTGTTTCACATCAGTTTATACTCCCCTCATTTGGGTCCCTATCTATAAATCACTCATTATATAATTCAATTAACCCTTTTCCAACACTCATTATTTTACAGGATGCTATCAAGTACTTCTAAGGGACAGAAGGTCCAAACTTTCGGCCGTAAAAAGCGCGCCGTATGTGTCGCTTTATGCACCAACGGAACTGGCGTCGTTCGCGTCAACGGAAGACCTCTGGATCTCATCGAACCAGTTACTCTGAGGGTCAAGACTATGGAATCTCTCTACGTAATTGGAAAGAAACGCCTCAGTAAACTCGATTTAAGGCTCAGAGTCCGTGGTGGTGGTTTCACCTCCCAGGTATACGCCATCAGACAGGCCATGTCTAAGGCAGTGGTCGCTTTTTACCAGAAATTCGTCGACGAAGCCTCGAAGAAGAAGCTGGTGGACGAGCTCGTCAGCTACGACAGGTCCCTCCTCATCGCCGACTCCCGTCGCTGCGAACCCAAGAAGTTTGGAGGTCCCGGCGCCCGTGCTCGCTACCAGAAATCATACCGTTGAACACACATTAATTTTACTTATCTCACTCCATATTATTCATTAGTTATATTTTTGTCTATTTATTGTGTATTAGATGTTACACATTACAAATAATATTAACAAATAAATAAATATATTATCAAATAAAGAAATAAAGAAATTATAAAATAAACTATTAACAAATGAATAAATTAAAGAAAGTTAAAGGGCGTTAGCTCCCGAGATGATTTCTATCAACTCGAGGGTGATCTTGGACTGTCTGGCCCTGTTGTACCTGAGGGTGAGTT
>JAQQTN010000010.1:81942-97425 GCA_029379255.1 Theileria luwenshuni
ATCAACTCGAGGGTGATCTTGGACTGTCTGGCCCTGTTGTACCTGAGGGTGAGTTTACTGAGCATATCGGTGGCATTCGAGGACGCGTTGTCCATGGCAGACATTCTGGCCGACTGTTCGGAGGCCAGGGAGTCAAGCATACAGCCGTAAACGCACGAGGTGAGGTAGAAGTCGTAGAAGTCCGGGTAAAACTTTCCTATGTCAGGCTCAGTCTCGAAGACGTTCAGCTCTCGCTTCGTCATCTGAGTAATTGTAACTGCTTCAAACTAACCAGAGCGTACTGCTTCCAGGTTAAAACGTCCAGAACCCGAGTCTCGTAACTGATGGCAGATTTAAAGTGATTATAAATGATTTTAATGTTATCATGGTTTCCCTGAGTTAAAAGTAAAAGAAGTTAGCTTACATTCTTGAGGAGTTCCGATATGTAGGCGGCCTTGGCGTAGTTGAAGGGAGTTTTAGTGACCTCTGTGAAAACGTTTTTGAATAGCCTGCTGTAGTTTCTGTTGAGGGCACTGCGGGCCTTCTCCCCTATGACGTATAGGGAGTAGGCTGAGGACTGAGAGTCCACATTTTGGAGCAGGTTCCTGGTGGCCTTAGCTATTGAGGAGTTAATTCCACCGCAAAGTCCCTTGTCTAAAGACTGTGATGTGTAAATGGGTTACCTGAGGCCATTATGAGGACTGCAGTGTCCTTGTGGCCAGTTTCCGTGGTCGATATCGGAAGAAGATTGAGAACATCCTAAGAATTCCATTAAAAAAACAAAAAACAAACCTGAGAAGGCTGGGAGAAAGGCCTGCCGACCTCCAGCCTTCTCTGGTCGGCCCTGAGTTTGGAGGCTGCAACCATCTTCATGGCCTTGGTAATCTGAAAGAGTAAATTCAGGGTACAACAAACCTTCTGGATGGATTTAACGGACTTAATCCTTGCCGCGACAGCCTGAATGTCACCGCTTCCAAAATTTCTGATTTGAACAACGTTAAAATTGGTGTTTGCGAAAGTTAAGGGTGTAAAACAGGAGTTCGAAAGATGCCTAAAGGCCTGTACAAACTTTAAAGGAGATGACATAGACATTTTATAAAACAAAAGAATGGATAAACTGAAAAATTGAAGTTCTCGCGAGTTTATTTAATTATGGAATCCTGAACTGCTTTAAAGAGAAGTATTTGAAATTAAACACATTATGGATGAAAAAGATCTCTTGATATACTATAAAAGACCAAATTAAAAATTATTTACAGAAATTACAACAAATATAATATAAAACAATGTCTAATTGTAATTTATGATTGGTTTTGTGAATGATGGATGGGGATGGCCTCTTTCTCAAAAGTGAGAAATTAGATTATAATAAACTTACATTTTATTTTAAAGTAATATATAAATGAATCCTATTTCTGTTTGTGTAATTATATCTTGAGGACTCCTCAAGTTTTTCCCTCTAAAGGGTACCAGTTTTAACATTCTTGCCTGAATATTGTTTAAACCTTCACCCTCAATTGTTTTAAATACCTGTAAAATGGACAGGAGTCTCGATGTGTCCAGCGAGGAGTGAGTTTCCCTAAATATTTTTGAGTTTATTTACCTGTAACTAGTCTAATACACTTGTTTAGCGTTGTAAAACTGATTCTTCAATACCTGAAGGAGAATGGACTGAATAAAACGCTTCTGGTGATGCAAGAAGAAACTGGAGTTTCACTCAATAGTGTATCTAACCTGGAATCTCTAGTAGCAGACGCACAAATGGGAAGGTGGAACAAAGTGCTAGAGTCAATAGATACAATGAAACTGTCTCAGGATACACTATATAAGCTCTACGACCAGGTAATTAGGGTCTTGAATAAACTTTGTAGATAGTGAGGGAGTTAGTGGACTTGAAGGAAAGTAAACTGGCACTGCTACTGATGGAAAGTTGCACTCCCCTAGTGTCAATGCAGAAAACGGACCCAGATAACTACAGAAGGCTGCTGGACCTGTGCAGAAAGAGACCGAACGACTCCAAGGAAATTTATGCAGGATTGTCAACAGATTCGTCCAGACAACATCTGACAAAGGAAAAAAAGAGAAATATAGTATCAGAAGGTATCTTTAAAAAATATTAATATGTTTAGCACTGGCCAAGGATATAGAATACGTACCGCAGTCTAGACTGTTGGCACTAATAGGAATGGCACTAAAGTGGCAAAATCACCTGGGACTAATACCTCCAGGAGAGAAGTTTGACGTGTTTAAGAGCACATCGAAAGGATCTGAGAAAACAATGCAATACGCAAAAAATATAAATAAAATAATTAAGGTAAAAAATTTGAAATTCAAACCCCTTCAGTTCGCAGAAAGCTCACACCCAGAGTGCGCAACATTTACGCCAAACGGACAGTATCTCATATCGGGGTACGTTTTGGGAATAATAAGAGTTGTAGGTCCTCAGACGGGTTCATCGAGGTGTGGAACTGGACACAGGGAGAATTGGACACTGAGCTGGCCTACCAGGCAAAAGTAGGAAAAACAAAAATTAAAAATTAAATAATTCAGGACCATTTTATGTTACATGAAACGCTTATCACGTGCCTGGCAGTGAGTAGGGACTCGGAAGTTTTAGCCAGTGGAGACCAGAGGGGAAACGTAAAGGTGTGGTTCAAGACAAATAAATGAGCTAATACAGATTTGGAAAATAACAACAGGAGAATGCCTTAAAACTATGAATAACTGCCATAACGGAGGTTATATAATACATCTTAACAGCATGTTTAGCAGTCACATGTGCAACATTTAGTAGAGACTCGACTAATTTATTGACCGGGTCATTTGATACACTGGCAAGGTTAGGAACATAGAATACAATACCAATAGGGTACACGGACTTAAGTCAGGAAAGCCACTGAAGGAATTTAGAGGACACACCTCAATAGTAAACAGCGCAATATACTCAAGTAAGAGTTTAATTAAACATAAAAAAAATAAAAAAAAACAAAAAAATTCAGATGATGGAACTAAGGTTATAACGGGGTCCAGTGACGGATTGGTCAAGGTCTGGGACTCAAGGACCTGTGATTGTCTTAAAACGTTCGCAGCATACACACACAGAGAGTCCGAAGACAGCGAAGGGCCGCTGATATCTAAAGCAGTCAACGCAGTGGTTAACATGTCGTCGCCGGTATTTTATAGAAACAAATTTAAAATTAAATTAAATAGGGACAAAACGACCTGCTCTTAGTTTGTTCAAAGTCGTCGGTGATAAAGATGTTTAACCTTAACGGGAACTGTTTGAGAGAGTTTACATCCGAAAATTTAGAAAATGTGTCGTTCTTAGATCTATCAGGTTGGTTTGGAGTAATTAAAGGGATTCAGTTTCGAAGAAATTTGACTGGGCTTACGCTTTGGGGGACGACGACCAGTTATACTCCTTTAACCTCAAGTTGGGAAAATTAGAAAATGTGTTGAAGGTATTTGGAGGGGATTGTGTTAACCTTTATCGTTAGGTACATGACAAGGAGGCAATCGGAGTAGTACACCACCCATTTGGCCCGTTCGTGGCCTCTTGGGGGTTGGATCGCACAATTAAAATACTTTGTCCATAATGTAAATACTAATTTTGTAAAAATGATTTAATATGTGTAGTAGTGATTCCAGGATGTCGTGTTTACATACGACTACACATTTCAGTAAATTTTATTTATAATTTGTTAAATTTGTAATTTTAGAGAGAATAATTGATATTCATCCAGTTTTAGGGTTAATTTTGGAATTTGGAGTTATTTTGTCAAGTTTGAGTGACTTGGGTCACATGTTGTCTAATTGTCACTTATTTCAGAATCATTCGAAGAATGGATGGATTTAAGGCTTGAATTAAAACGCGTATATAAAACTAACACTATCCAAAGATTTTATTTTAAAAATGATGGGTAAGAAGCAGATGAACACCAGGGCAGAATGTGCAAAAGTTATACTAAACTTCCTGGCCTGGAAGAACTACAGTCCGTGTTCTGTCAAGGATTTGTTACACTCACCGCCTCTGGATGTCCTGCTAAACATTTGGAATTTCCTGTTTAGGTAAGTTTTTTAAAAACGGATTTTTACAACGGCACAGACTGGTTGACCCGAACATCAACATCACTAACGAAAACATGGCTGAAAAGGTGCCCAAATTCTACAACGACTTCGGATACCCGCACACAATGAGGAAGTCGCAACTTAAGTCGCCGAACTCAATACACCAGTGGGAGTACAACCTGGTGGCCCTCTCGTGGCTGTGTAAGCTGCTGATGTACGAGCACGAGGTTTGCCATTTTCGTCAAATTAACTCTCAGAACTTTGAGAAGGACTTTGAAGCTAGGGGTACTGAGACCGAGGAGGAAGGATACACACTCAATGTTTCCTCCAAAGTCAACGTCAAGAACAGTCTGACCTCTAGAACCATGAGGGAACTCTCAAACAAACACTTTAAATACTTTCTAAACCAGGAGAAGCCTGGGAAGGAGATCGCAAACGACGTTGAAGATAAACTAAATAAAATTCTATACAAGCTTGAATCAAGTGTTGAGTCCAAGGAAGCCAAATTTGAAAAACTGAAATCTGACTCCCTGAAACTTCACAAGGAAATTCAGGAATTTGGTACACACATACATAAATTCAAATTATTTTCAGAGAAGTTGAATGAGAGAGTTGAAACGCTCTCCGAGGAGCTCTCGAAAATGGACGAGTTAAACAAGGAAATGAAGGAAGAATGTCTTCAATCGGTACCTAACTAAATTCACAATGTTTCAGCAACGGGAACTCGACTCACTCAAGAAAAACCTGAGCGAGGAAACCGACACCCTTGTTCAAATAGAGAACAAGAACAAGGAGATAAACGAAATGATGAAAAACAAAGTTGTTAGTTTAAACAGTATTCATTGATGTAAATTAGGACGGAAATGACATCAAGAATCTGAACCACTCAATAAACGAACTCAAGGTGAAGCTGTCAAACACCGTCAAGGTTTAGTGTTCCTTTTTTAATTTAAATTCAGAAAATAAAGGACCTAGAATTGGAACTTCCATCTCTCACATCCAACGTAATTTACCAATTATTCAATCGCTCAATGAATTAATTAACTAATTACTTCAGGTCACTAACATGAACCACGACCTCTCCAAATCACTGGCATCGGTATTCTATTCATTAACTCAATTTAACCTTAGGTTTTAAAAACCTGTCAAGCTATATCATCTTCCTTGTCCTCCAAGGGCATAGATAAAAGTTCCTGGGACAAACTCGAGACCCTCGTCAAATCTGTGGACCTTAATTCCCTGGAAAATCTGGTTAGTCTAAACAAATAAACCAATAAATTTTAATAGTTAGATAATTAGTAAATTAATTAGTTTATTACATTCATTCATTTTAGAGTTACTATTATTATTATCATTGTTAAATAACTAACCAAATATTTCTCAACAATTAAGTTGTTAAATAACCAACTAATTAAATAATTTCATTTATTATTCAGGAGGAAATTTCTGAGAGTTGTTCCAAGGTTGCCCAGGAGACAATGGTCGACGAGACTTTCAACTTCAAGAATGTTAGTCCCGCAACTTAAAAGATTTTCAGGAGTCTGAGGGAAAATCCCAGTACGAGGAGAAGCTGTCTGAACTGGAGCGGACCGAGAAGGCTTTGAAGGAGGTATGTCTTTTTTATTTTTATTTGTCTTATTCTATTTTGTCTTGTCTTATTTTTTATATTCTACTTATCCTATATCATTACATTTAAAAATTTAGGAGGTTGCTCAACTGAGGACCGCGGACTCCGAGTTACTCAACTCCACTCACTTTCTCAATGAAAAGTCTCACATTATTTCCCATGCCGACTTCATGGTCTCGGTATCTTCGTGTCTTATTTTTACATTATTTTTATCTAATTATGAAATTTAATACTAATCCTAACATTAATTTTTAATTTTAACCTAATTAAAAAGATCGATAGCATTAACTCTAGTTATAACTCTAACTATAAAATTCTATCATTAATCTTACTCAGATGATAAAATCAAATTCAAAGGAGGAGCTGGTACTATTTTTTGTTTTACCTTTTTGCAAATCAATTGTTAGGACTCTAGCCGGAGGGAGCTTGAAAATGCCACCAATGACCTCAAGGCTGCCCACAAAAGACTCGAAGACGAAAAATTCAGGGCCAGGAGCGTCCTTCAGAAGTACATTGACGCAATTCGCGAGGTACCTAGCTAGTTATCAACCCTAGTCCTTGCTAATTCAAACAATCAACCAATTCACTTACTTAATCAACCAATAACTTACAATTTATCTAATCAACCATAAACTGACTCAATCAACCGATAACTAACTGGCCAACACCAACTTCCTCAACCAATCACTGGTTAACTAACACTAAAATTCAGGTAGTTGATCGAGCTGAGAATCACAAGTTAAAAAATTCAAATTTATTAAATGAGTGAGTTTAAAATTTAAAATTTGATTAGGCTGATTTCCCTCCAAGACCGCTCAGCCGAGGAGATGAAGTCCCTTTAGTTGGGTTAACTTTTAGTTGGGTTTAACCAATTTTAGTTGGGTTTCGCTGAATTCACTTTCATTCAACTTGTTTTAATTTTATTCCGCCAATTTTATTTTTATTTAACCAATTGAGGGGAAGGATGCTATTCCTCCAGGTAGATCGGGTTTGGCTCCCACCATGGTAGCAGGCTCAGAAGGAACGAGAAGAACACTTGATATATGAACTTCTCTACATATGTTGGTTTCTCTCTCGTGGTCCTGCTTTCTGTCACTTGTTGTGCTGTTGTTCCTGTTGTTCCTGGTGGTGATATCGATGTTGTTTCGGTTCCTTCTCTTCTCTGACGGTCCGATTCCTCCTCTCCGGATGGACGCTCTTGTCTGGATTCTCCCTGTTCACGTTCCTGACCAGGTACACTCTGTTGAGGATCTGAAAATCAATATAATTTAATTTTAATGATTTCAATTCAAATTAAAGCTCTAATTTCAATTTAAATTTCAATTTACTGATTTCAGTTTTAAAAATTTCAATTTCAATAATTTTAATATAATTTGTTTCATTACATATTTATCTATTTAATTCTATTTATTCGTTTTTATATCTAGTTAGTGAATGCTATCTAATTTGTCTACTTCTATTTATCGTTATGTCTATCATCTATTTATCTTATTTTTATTTTTTTACCTTGTGTATGTCCTGTTGTTTCTGATGTCGAGGGTCTCTCTGTCTGTGGCCTCTGTCTGAAGGTTACCGGGTGTCCCCCTTCCAGTTCCTCCTAAGTATTTTTATGACTGTTCTCTCCTAACCTCTAAAGCTCGTTCTGGGGGTGCAGTTCTACTTCTGGGTAACTGTGTTTCGGCTTCCAGTGTCGTTTGTACATTGGTAATGTTGGTAGTGGCAGTTGTGGTTGCTGTTGCAGTTGGTTGTGCATTGGTTTGTGGCATTTGAGCTTGTGGGTTATTTCCTGTTCATTATTATTATTATTAATGTTAATATTATTATTATTGTTGTTGTTACTATTATTATTATTAGTATTATTGTTATTATAATTATTGTTACTATTATTACTATTATTATTACTGTTATTATTTTTTTAAATTTACCTTGATTGAGCTGTATCATTAGGAGCGGTTCCAGTGTGTCCAGTATGTTTACGAAGAACCTTACCACAGACTGCATGTTTCTGCTATTTCTGAGGGTGTTTGAGAGTCTTGCCACCAGTGAGAAGAACCCCAGGCAGTAGAGTATGTACACGATCGTGGTTATAAAGTAGCAGAAGTACGGCAACTTTAGCAAGAATATGATGAGCATGATCTTGATGAATAATTCTATGCGATATCTCCTCCATAGCATTCTCAAGAGCTGTTTTAATGTGTTTGTTTTTATCGCTTACCGATGACTGGGTTTGGGGCACTTCAGCTTGCCTGTTTTCAGCCTCTTCTTCCTCCTCGAGTGACGTGTTTATAAAATTTTGGTGTGACTCTTTAAGTATGGTGTATAATTTAACTTCGTCTTCGGATACTGGTGTTTTCATGATTCTCTTTGTATTTAGTATGTTTTTATAGCTTTTTACGAACTTATTTTGCAATTCGTTGAACACAGTTAGGGACATAAAGAACAGCATTGATTTAGATTCGTGGTCCAGGTCGGATAGTCTTTCTGAGATATCCAGCACCTCGTTGACGTCGAAATCGTCCACGTAGAATCCCGATTCGGTTTTTGATTCGGTTGGGTCACTTTCGTTGTTTTCCATTTTTAACCATGTTAATTAATTTTCAAAATTTAAGGTAAAAATATGAGACTGTTTAAAAAATGAAGTAAATTTAATTGAGAGTGTGTTAAAATTTTAAAATATTAGAATTAACTGTGAATTTTATTTGTGATATTCTGATTTGTTACACCAGTCGCCCCCTCATAACTGAAACCCATTTTCACCTACACCAACTTTCCTCACTGTACTTCTTATTCTTTACTCTTTTTACTGTTTTTTAGTACTATATACTCATTTTAAATTAATATCTCATAAAATTTTTTTCTTTTAATAATGTTTTAACCTATTTTGTCTAAGATGTACTTTTACAGGAGGACTTTTTCCAGTGTTTTCAGGGATTTCGCTCCCAAAAAATTCATATCTATCAGAAACAATAAACTCAACATGTTAAACAGGTCTTGTTACTCTCAGTTTTTGGATAATAGACTTAAAAGTTCCTTGGAATCCAACAAGTTCATAAAAAGTATGAACAACTCCAAGGTGTTTCCCAGATACGACAAAGTTAACACCGTATTGAGCAAATACAACATTTCCCTTGTCACTCAAAGTGCCAGTTTTACAGCTGCCTCCGCAACTACCATCGAACTGACTTCTGAGGACGAGGTCCCAGGTTTGATACTAGGTATAATATTACTCTTACAGTGACGACCAAGTCTGCTTTGATTAATCAATTTCTTAGAAATGACGGACGAGGCAATAATGGCTAAGTCGACAGACTCATCATCCGAATACACTTTATCTACTGAATTTAGTTCAACGACTGAATTTAATAGTTCAACTGATTGTAATAGTTCAAATGGTGTGAATTCAATGAGTGAATGTAATTCAACATCAACAGATAATTCCTCTACTAAATTTAATAATTCGACATCAAATAACGATTCATTGAATCAATGTAACTCTACAACTAATAATAATTCGGCAACAAATCAAAAAGAATGCAGTTCTGAGGATCCCAAGGACTGGGATGTGAAGGCCTCCTTCAAGGGACAGCCCCTCCTTGGAAAGGAACACGGTTCCGTGTACACTAAGCACGAGCCCACCATGTTTGGCGACTGGTCACACATGGGTCGTGTCACTGACTTTTAATGATTTAACACCCCTAAATACTCGATTATATATAATTATTGTTAGAGGTTATTTATGTAAAATTAATACTTACAATTAGTATACACTTAATATTATTAACATTACACTTACATAATAACAAATAGTTAATACATATACTCCAGGTAAAATTAATCTATATTACACTTAGAACTTGAGGTACTTGTATAGCAGTTTTGACAGGGTGTTAATTCTACTTTTGTAAAACTCGAGGTCTGCGTTTCCGAAGCACTTGATCTCTGCCAGAAGGAGGCCTGGCACCACTTCCCGGTTAGAGTCCTGAGATTTATGACATTTAGTTTCTCTTACGTAGTGCCTGATGAGGGAGACTTGAGCGTATGCGGTTGATCCGTAGTTAATGTGAAAAACTTGACTTAGCACATTTTGGGTTTTAGATAATCTGAAATAATCATAATTATTTAGTGATGATTTAAAATAGTTGTTTACTGAGAAATTTAAATAGTTATTTACTGAGAAATTTAAATAATTATTTAGTGAGTACTAATTGGTCTAACTTGAAGCCCAGAGAGGGAATGACGTTGAGGATGTCTGAAGAGGTCATGACTGAGTTTACTGCCTTGACGGTTAGGTTGTCGTTGTTTAGCATTCCAACGGGGCCGTCAATCTCCCTCAGAGTGCTGAATTTACTATGTCTAACCGGACTTACCACTTGCCGATGAGGTGGTAGGGCCGCCTGTGAACTAGGACCTCGTAGTGCTTCATGGTGTCGTCGTAATAATCAGGTCTACTAAAATTGACTGAAGGAAATTAGAAATGGGTGAAATTTACCGTTTTTAGACAAATGGGATAGATCCTTCACAAATAGGTACCTGACGTATTGGTGGAGTGTGTGAGAGTCTGAGAGGTGTTTGAGGGTGGAAACCATTTCGTTGTACAGAGTTGACTGAGTGAGATCTACTCCGGGAGGCAGAGACTCTAATATTTAGTGATTGATTATTTTTATTAAAAATCAATTACCTTTAACTTTGAAGACACCGTACTTGGTATACTCAGTGACCAGATTGAGGTTATCAAGGCTGGAAAAAAATAAGTTGGAACTGTCGGAGGTCTCCAAGAGACCTAGAAGCTCCTCGTCAGAGTCGACTTCCCTGTGATCTTGCATATTTTTGGAGAAATCGTAATGGAAGCCTATTTTTGTTGAAATGTGTAAGAAGTGGTTGTACAAATTGGAAAGTTTTCATGAAATTAAGGAAAAATATGAGATATAAGGAATTTTTCTTATAAGAAGATATGAGAACAACAGTAAAAGACAAAGGCGAAACACAAAAACCTGGAGATTGCCTTCCTAATTTGGTATGATCCCCGTTTGAATAAACACTGGGACAAATCATATAAAATGTAGTACATCATTGTTCAAATATTATGTACAAAGAATTTCAAGGGATTCTACGAGGTTATTAACTGTAAATGGTTGACATCTTTTTAGGTGATGGGGTCTGTTCGATATCATTCTTCATTATTTCAAGTTTCCCTTTATTTATTATTTTACCTTTTTAAATTAGAATTATATTCATCCTCGTTTATTCGGCTGTTCATGAAGTTCATTTTTTTCCTATTATTTAACGGGGAGATGTACGTTACATGAATGTCTACTATTTCTGCCCCCAATCCTCATGATTTGTGAACATTTTTAATCTATTTTTTGTTACTGGTATATTTCACAGAAATTTTATTTTGAACTGTGAGTATAAATAATATTTAATTTTGGAAATATTGGATATTCCTATATAATAAATCTTAGTAATTTTAAAAACATCATCGAATTTTGTTCAGATGATCATTTAGAAATTTTAAGGGACTGGTTAGTGCCATATTCCCACTGGATCTAGTAAATAATTGTAACATAAACCAATAGAATGTCTACAGAATCCCTACTCAGCCAGGCCCTCTTCAGAGGAGAGGTCTGGTTCACACAAGATGATATTGCAAACATAAATGAAAAATTAAAGGGTTCAAATTATAGGTTTGAATTCGTATCAGAAGTGTACTTACCCCCCAAGGTAACGGTAACGAAGGTAAAAACACCAGAGTTACACCTCAGGTCAAAGTCACAGTCGATGGGAGATGAATACGTGCCGTACAAACCCTCGAAGAAGAGAACGTTCTCAGGGTACGATGGGTACAGCAGATACGACTCTTACGGACACAGCTCCTCAGAGCAGTGGGAGAAGAGGAGTTCAAGGCCCAGAAAGCAGCCGCTGACGTTCCTGGAGGAGTTTTACGAGGAGCACAATCACACGGCTTACCCAGATTCCCAAGTTAAGCTTGACAAAAATAAGACTAAAACGTTAAATAAGAGCACAAAAAAGGAAACTAAACAGGTTAAAATCATGTATAGAACCGTTCCAATATCAACGAAGCACCTGCCTAAACTTCCAAAGAATACTTGGGAATACTGCTGCTATCGCATCTTACAAATGATTAAGTACATGGACACCGACAAGTGGTTCTGGTACCCAGTCGACCCAGTGGTCGACGGAGTGCCAAACTACCTAACGATAATTAAGAGACCAATGGATTTTCACACGATCACCGAAAGGCTCCACACCAACCACTACACGAGCCCCTACGGATGGCAAATAGACATGAGGCAAATATTTTATAACGCGTTCCTGTTTTACCCGAAAGATAACATAATATGGAAGTCGGCTCAGAACCTGTCAATGGCACTGGAAAATAAACTCAAAGGGTCAAAGTACGTGAACCCATTCGACTTCTTCGAGAGCCTGTCAATGGACCCCGCAAAGGTGAAGGAGGAAATAGAAAAATTATACGCACCAAGAACGAGAAAGACGTACGATACATGGGTGACAACAGCACAGACAACGGAAGAAACCAAGAGAAGAAGAATGGGAAAATCAATTAAGATGGACGAAGACAGTTACATGGAGTTAGACTCGATGGATAGCTCCGGAGAGTTTACAGACGACGACGAATACGTAAACCTAAACTCGAAGTACGCAATTAAAAAGGCGTCGAGAACAGACAGAGGACTCCGGCAGGACAGAGCAGGAGAAATGGCAAGGAGAAGAAAACAACAGAACTTTGTAACGAAAACATACACACAAGAAGAAGTACCACAATATGGGTTTGTACCACAGCCTCCAACGCTCCAGAAAATGCTAAACGATAAGCCACTGACACTGTCACAACAGAAAACACTGCAAACAAACATGTATAAGCTGGCGCCAAACCAGAGAAAGGCAGCACTGGAACTGGTGCAAGACGAACTGGGAATACTGGCAGAGAACCACAAAGACGACCCGAACTTTTTCTTCGACACAGACCTGCTGTCAATCGAGAGACAGAAGCAGTTCTTCACATACGTAAACCAAATGGCAAAGACAAACATGGAACACATAATTAAAACAGACAAAACAAAGGCAGCAAAACAAACAGTGGACCTGAGAATGCTAAATATGCAAGAAACAATGAAAACAACTTCGGGAATGTTCAGCGAGTCGTCAAGCACGTCTTCGATATCTGACGTGGCGTCAAACCTGCTGAGCTCAGACGACTTCTTCAGCTCGTCAGACCCCGAAAACGACATCGTGCCAGAGAAACCAGTGCCAACAGACACACCAAAAGGTATTTACAATAATAACAATAATAATAATAATAGTAACAATAATAACAATAACAATAATAATAATAATAACAATAGTAACTATAATAATAATGTTAACAACAACAACAATAATAATAATAACTATAATTATAATAACAACAACAACAATAATAATAATAACAAATATTCAGACCCTGGATTACCCGAATATCTTCCAGTCGACGAATTTGAAAACGACAAGAACCAGCTTAGTGAGGGAATCATGGGAAACCACGCAGACTTCCTGGGAAAAATTGATAATCCAGTAGAGTCAGACGTAAGTTTCGCCAGAAAAAACATGATACCTCAGACTGTGTCGAACCAAGGTAAAAAGTCAGCCTGGATGGACTGGAAGGGTCAAGCCATTCACCACAGAGACGTGGCCCAGCAGACCGGAGTACCGCCCAGAAACGAGGACGAACAAATCGCCGAATCATTCGACGCGAGAATTTAATCAAGTTCAAACTACTTTTAATCTCATTTTAACAATTTACATAAATAACAACAATAATAGTAATAACAATAATAGTAATAACAATAGTAATAATAACAATATAAAAAAATAATTTAAATTACTAGTTAATGGTTAAAATTTAATTTAGTTTGAGGAGGTTTAGTTGGTTAAATTACAGGTTCTGCACAGCCTTGGCGTTTCTTTCCTTGTACTCGTCAAGTGCTATTTGCTCCCAATCTGAAAATAATAATAGTAATAATAATAACAATATTAGCAATAACAACAATAACAATAGTAATAACAGTAACAATAATACCTTCTGAAACGTTCTGTTCGACTAGGTTCTTTAGCTTGCTGATGGACCCGGCGGGATCGAGGCCCTTGGGGCACACCTTGGTGCAGTTTAGAATTCCGTGACAGCGGTAGAGCTTCATTGTGTCGTTGACCTCAATGAGTCGCTCAGTGGTGTACTCGTCCCGGGAGTCGGCAACCCACCTGTAAGCCTGGGAGGATTAAAATGGGTAACAAACCTGCATGAGAGCGGCAGGGCCCAGGTAGTGTTCCGGGTTCCACCAGTAGGAGGGACATGAAGTGGAACAGCAAGCACATAAAATACACTAAAAATAGATGTTAATGATTGTTATTAATAATAATTGTGTAATATTAATTCTATTATTGATAATAATAATTATCAATAATAGAATTAATAAAACAATAACTAATAAAAATAAATAAAAAAAACTAAAAAACAAAGAGATAAAAAGGTACCTCGTAAAGTCCGTCTAATTTTTGTCTATCTTCTCTGGATTGGTGGTACTCCTTGTCTCCCTCCTTAAAAAAATGATTGTCATTCATAATACCTTAGGAGTCTTCCTTTTGAGCCAGGGTTCGACGCTTCTGTACTGTTCGTAGAAGTTGGTAAGGTCGGGGACCAGGTCCCTCAGCACGTACATTCCCGGAAGTGGCTGAACTTCTATTTTTCCCTTAGATGCGTGTTTTTCTATGTCCATAAGGCACGCTAGTCCGTTTTCTCCGTTTATGTTCATCGCGCAGCTTCCGCAGATGCCCTCTCTGCAGCTTCTCCTGAACGTAACGGTGCTATCCTGTAAAATATGGGTTTAAAAGTCACAAATTAACAAACCATTTCATTTTTTATCTTAATTAGAGCGTCTAGAATCATAGGGCCGCAGTCGTTGGTGTCAACCGTGAAGGTCTGCATCCTCGGCTTCTGCTTCGAGTTAGGGGTGTACCGGAAAATTGAGAAGTCCACATTTTTTGGACTTCTCAATTGAAGTGATTTAAAAATGAGTCCAAATCTGATGTTAGTCATCAGACCTTTTAACGAAGTGACGGACAGTCACATACACCACATATCTAGAGGGTACAAGGCAACAATACATTAGGGAATCTCTTAAATTTAACTTTTATTTTTTATTTAGAGTAAGTTGAGAACCTGTTCACCCACGAATCCAGGTCTCCGATCCTTATTTTTTTTTCCTTTATTTTGTGTGCCTAAACAGTCCTATTTCCGCCTCAACTTACGTATTCCCTGAACACTTCCTCAGATTTTTTGAAATTTTCACTAGAGCATACGATAACTTCATTAACCTCCTACAAATTATTTTATTGTTAATTACAATAACAATAATAACAACAGTAGAAATGTTAATAATAACGATAATAGAAATAATAACAATAATAGTAACAATAACAGTAATAATAATAATAGTAATAATAATAATAATATCAATAACAATAACAATAATAACAATAGTAATAATAACAATAACTTACGTTTGGTGTTTTAATTAATCCTATAAACTCAAACTTTTCACTCATTTTATTCAATATCTCCTTCCTCGTTTCCTTCGACCTCGTCAACAGATTGATTACCACAATCCCTCTTTCCTTCCTCACAAGTTCCCTCATTCTATTCACCACTTCCTCCTCCAAAAATGATGGATCTGGACACATTAGATATTGCGATTTCAATTGGCCCTCATAGTCTTCCTCCCCCTCATCCTCTT
>JAQQTN010000125.1:0-14186 GCA_029379255.1 Theileria luwenshuni
GTTAAAATTTAATGCTGGAAAAATTAGCACCACAAATTGTAAAACCACATGATAACAACACCACAAGAGGAAACAGAATAAATATTCGTTAGTAAATAGAAGATTTAAAAAAAGAAACAACAACAATTATGTGAAACATGGATAATAAAAGTGTAAAAAACAGGTATAAATTTAGTAAGAAGGACGTTGCTTAACAATTCCCTCTCCGGATACCACGACTGTGTAGTTGGGTCCCAGTCCCAGGCAGGTTATCTTCTCTTGAAGGAGCGAGTAAATTAACCGAGGCTATGATAAAGTTATTAGATATTAATAACAATAACAACAATAGTAACAATAGTAATAATAATAACAATAATAATAGTAATAATTACAAAAGTTAATTAAATAAATAGTTAAATAAAGGAGGAAACAAACTTCTGAAATGGAGTTTTTGTATCCTGAGAGAATTGAGACTCCAGGTTGCCTTTGTTGTTGGATCAGTAGGTCCACTGAGGAAGTAAATATCAGTTTGTGGTTTGAAGAATGTCCCCATATATAGAGTTGGTTTCCAGAGTTGATGCAGGCGCTTGTTCTGGGGCCTGTGTAGACTGTTTTGGGGAGAAAGTTTCCCTCTGAAAACTCAACTAGGTCTGGAGCAGTGTGGTGTGTCTGTGGCAGACCACACTGACCGTAGTTGTTGTCTCCGAATGAAATAACGTTGTTATTTTCATCCAGGAGAAGGGCGTGTCTTCCTCCCACTGCGATTTGTTTTATATTTCTTATAAGGCTGTGTTTGATGTGTGAGAATATCGGTGTTGAATTGGTGACCATACTGTTTGAGTAAATCTCTCCGTAAGTTCCATCTCCGTAGTTAAACACTATTCCCGTCTCACTTAGAGCCAGTGCAAAGTGATTTCCTACTCCTATTTGGCTAATTCTTTCATTTATAAAGGTAAAAAATAGTTTTGGTTGTGGTACTCTTTCCCCATTGAATGAGATTCCCCAAAAATAAAGGCTTCTTCCCTCGTCGCACAGTGCCATCGTTTGATTGTCACTCGCCGTTATGCATTTACACACTATTTTAACTCCTGGACTACTTTGTTGGTTTGTCAATATTTCCTTCGGGAAATACGTTGAAAACCCCGATGAGTGTCCTGAGAAGTCGTTCCGCCCCCAACTCATTATTCTTCCTCCCTCGACTAGAGCTATTGAGTGGAATTTGCCACAGGATATTTGTTTAACGTTCGATATTCTTTCCACCAATGTGGGTTCTGAGACGTGAACTATTGATTTTCCCAGTCCCAGTTGACCGTATTCTCCATGGCCCACCGTGTAAATCCTTTTACTACTTGTTAGGAATAACATATGCGATTCACTACAACAGACTTCCAAAATCTTCATTTCTGCCAGGTTTTTGTAAACTGTTGGAGTCCAGTATTCTGAGCTGGTACTTGTCGAGCTTTCCTCATCTTTTCCGGGGTTCTCTACACATTCGGTTCAACTTTTAACTTACCTCCCCAGACGTATATTACAGTTGTTAAATCATTGTATTCTGGTACTTTATCAACTGAAATTGGTTTATTTTTGGAAAAAACTAACTATTTGTGGTCGACAAGATCGGTTCTGCGTGTACCGTCACCTGTTAATGTGTTTTTAAATTAAAGTAAACTTACAGAATTGTGTAAATTAGATGAATCATATTCTCTAGATCTATGACGACCCTTTTTAAGGCTTAATTTTGCAGGTGATCTCATCACTACTATAATGTACAAAGATGAAAGTCATGATTGTGCTTAGGGAGAGTAAAATAAATATTTTTTTCTCTCATTATACATTTACTAAAATTTTTAACAAAAATAATTTAAAATTTTAATATACATCATTCGATTTACACTGATTTTATCAAATCTTAGTAGGGATACACATGTGGGTTTGTCTAAACTTCAGAAAAAGTTAATTCGATAAAATCCCCGAATCCAGTCATTTTTATGTATTTTATCCTGTATTTTTCTTTGTACAATATTTAAAAACTTTATATTTATATTTTAACCCAGCAAATAGTTCGTAACTATAGACTTCGTATCTTCTAGATATGATAGCTGTAAAATAAATCTTAAAATGGAATTAAACTTAAAAGATATAAATATCAAATATCCTCCTTATTTTGCAGGATATGAAAAACTATTACTCAATTCTAGGTGAGTTTAATCGCAATAAACAATGTAAAAGGTGTTGCAAAAAATGCAAGTCGGATGGAGATAAGGAAAGCCTACCTACAAAAGGCTAAACTGTATCACCCCGATCTAAACTCGTCACCATCAGCTCCTTCTAAGTTCAAAGAGATCCAGGAAGCATACAATACACTGTACGATGCAAACCGTCGAAGAGAATACGACTCCGGAACAAGTATGAATAAAACAAACAATAACATTCAGTTTTTGGCTCATCGTCGAGAACAGCAACCAGCCATAGCTATAACACAAATAGACAATATCGCAACGCCACAGAAAACCCCTTTCAGAGCGAAAGCTTTGACGATCAGTTCAGAGCGGAGACTGAACGCCTGAGAAGAGAGTGGCAAAGGATGGAAGAAGAAAGATTTAGGGTTAGATTTTACAAAAATAACTAGTTTACCTAACTTAGATGGATAATTATGGCAAATAGTTCATAACTCTCAAAAACTCATTATTTCTGTAGAATGAATCCGAAAACATGAGAAACTTCAGCACAAACTTTCAATTCATTCCCTTTGCCAATTTTAACCAGTTTACGTTAAACTCCTTGAGGCTTATTATGTACCTCCTTAACAGAATCTTCCCTCTCCTGCTCTTCCCCTTAGGCTTCATTTTCTACTTTACGAGAGGAGATTCGTAAGTTTTCGCAATTATTACACATTTAACAACTGATTTCTCTGGTAATAAATCTAAATTAGGGGTGGTCCCAGGACTGGGCGTTCGAGCATCAGGGTCGTCTACGATTCCTACGGTACCTTCATTTTCACTCAAAACTTTCAGGGAGAGCCTATACGTTTGACGCCTACGGCAGAAGATACAGGTTTTGACCCTTTTTATAAAAAATTTTCAGGATTCCAGAGTACGACAGACGCTAACACACCACCTGACCTACTTTGTATTTTATTAAATGTTTTCATTTTAAATTTAAATGTAACTTAAATTTACTTTATATGATATTTTTATCCCCTTATGTTTATAATTTGTGAAGTTATCGGTTGATAGGGCCCGTGATGTCTAGCTCGGACAAAGGTGGAATTATCCTGAGAAAAATTCTAAAAACTTCCCTGAAGGCCCCAAAAATACTCTGGTGGCAGGCCAACGAGATCCTCTACAAAATACAGAAGCAGAGTCGGAATGTGAACAAGCGCCACCCCTGCATCGACACCTGGTACTTTCCCTGATTTACTTTTTTTCAAGGCTCAAACTGGTGAGGTGTATGCGGAGATACCCTCACTCGATGACCAAAAAGTGCGTCGGCGAGGCCTCCAGACACTACCAGTGCACTCTGAGCAACAAGGTACTCCTTTCCTTAGTAACTTTTTCAGGAATGGTCTCTCGAGGGCGATGTGAGCTACATCAAGATTCTGGAAAGGTACTTTTCTTCTTTTACCTTTTTCCCAGCTTCAACCTGATTCAAAGGAGGACCTCTCAGCTGGAGCCCGAGAAGGTAGACCTCGACATAGGTAGGCCAATCCACTTAACAACATCAAAACATCAAAACACCAACTAAAAATATTTAGGTTACGAAAACCGATTTATCAAATTATCTTAATTTAATGTACATTATTCGAGAACTGGTACCGGTTAGTTATGTCCTTGAAGTACTCGTGCATCAGAGCGTCCTTGGCTGAGATTCTCTGAGTCGGATCCAGTTGCAGCATCTTTGAAATTAAATCTATCCCCGCCTCGTTCAATTTTGGCAACTGAGTTATTATTATTATTGTTATTATTATTATTGTTGTTGTTGTTGTTGTTATTGTTAAATGTCACTAATCTAACTAGAATCACTAATCTAAGTCTTACAATGGTTGACCATGGCTGTTTCTCGTAGTAGATGAAGTCGGGGTTATAGGCTGGCAGGTCAACCACCTGCGGCCAGGAGTTTACGTTTGGCGTTCCCAGTATTTTAAATATTCTCTTGAGTTGATCCTGCTCTGAAATGCCGGGAAACAGTGGAACTCCGTTTATCATCTCAGCGAAAATGCATCCCACGCTCCAAATGTCGACCGCCGTCGAGTATTTTTTGGAGCCCATGAGCACGTCCGGCGCCCTGTACCACAGCGTGACCACCTCGTGAGTGTAACTCCTGACTGGAATTGCGAAAGCCCTAAGACCAATTAGTTTTAACTAAAATACCTTGCAAGTCCGAAGTCTGCCAGCTTGAGCACTCCCTCTCTGTTGATGAGCAGATTCTGAGGCTTTAGGTCTCGGTGGAGTATCCTGTGATCGTGGCAGTAGGATATTCCCCTCAGAATCTGGTAGAGGAACGATTTTGCGGTTGAAAGCTCCAAACCGCCTGTAAAAAAGTTAATTTAGGCTCAATTTTTCATTTTTTTAATCTTAAATTCATTCATTGTCTCATTCCTACCGTCGCAGGCGTCCAGAAGCTTCTTTAAATCCTGGTCGAGGTATTCGAAAACTAGGGTTAGGCACTTCTCGCTGTGAATAACGTCTCTCAGCCACACTATGTTTGGGTGATGGAGTTCCTTGAGGAGGCTGATCTCCCTTATTGCTGTTTAATTTGATTTATCCCCGAAACTAACCTGTACTTGGGATTCCTTCGTCTTCTTCTTCAACTCTGATTTTCTTGAGTGCGCATATCTCTCCCTGGTTGTTTTGCGCCTTGTACACTACTCCGTAGGTACCTTCTCCGATCTTTTCCATCTTATGATACCTCTTCATTTTGTTTGGTTCTTTTTAACAGAATATATATGTATGTGCTTTATTTGAGAGGCTTCATTATAAATTAACGATAATAGATAAAAAGGTAAAAATAATAATATGATTTAGGGATAGTGTTCCTCTGTCAGGTGCCTCTGGCATTTGTCACTTATTTACTTAAAAACATGTTTATTTTTACTAAATTTACTTTAAAATTCATTACAAATTATTTTTAACTAAGTATTCTTCTGACATTGTGTAATCTTTCCTCCAGATTAACAAAATTTTCAAACTCGTTGTCGTTGGCCACTTTCCACGTTACTGCCTAATATTTTCCATTAAACTAATATCATTTTTACCATCTCCACTAATGAAGGCCCCTTCTTCTCTCCTGTTAACAGGAACCTTATCGACTTAAGGTAATCTTCTCTCAGAAACGTCGTCCTCAGTCCCCTTACCAACTTAATGAAGTTTATGTGCAGGTCAATTGAATTTTTACTAAAATTTATTAATTTTTCTTATTTACCTTTCTCCCAGTAACTGTTCCAATTCTCCCTTAAACCACTCCTTGAAACTTTTCCGGTATTCTGATACATTCAGTTGTCATTTTCTAACACTCACCTCTCCCACTTTTAACATTATCATAGTTATACTTTAACGACATTTTAACGTTTGTAAAATATTCCTTCAGTGTGTGCATTCTAGACTTAAAAACTTCCACTAATTCCCTTATTATCAGCCTCCCATCTTCCTCAGACAGACTCTCCGAATCAGAATCCGACTCCTTTCCTTTATTCCCTTCCTTCTTATTCAAATAATACTCCAGGTACCCCTTCAACTCCTTAAACACCACTTCAGTCCTTGCATTTTTTAAGTACTTCCTATTCAGGTAAATCAGTTTCTTGTGATTAAATGAGATAGGCAGGTTGTCCAGTAGGTCCATTGAGAACTTGTCCACCAATTCATTTACACTAAATACCCGACTAAAATAATATTTTTTTTTATTAATAAGTTATTAAAGTTATAATAATGTTTGTTAATTGATTTCATGATTAAAATAATAATTATTATTAATTGTTTGTGTTTATAATAGTATTTGTTAATAGTTTATCATGTTTATATTAACAGCTATAGACAGCTTATAATAATTATTATCATCAATAACAAATAATCCATTTAATTACCTTTCATCTGAATATTTTGTTCCCAAAAATGCCAGGTAGTTTACTAGTGCCAGTGGACATATTCCATCCATTCTAATCAATTGTAATTAATTCATATCATTATAATTAATCGTAGTAATTATAATTATAACTAATTACAGTAATTATTAATTAATTAATTAATATAGTTATAAATAGTTCTAATCATTCTAATAAAAAGTTTACCTTAGTTTTTTAACTGTAAAATTTCCTTCCTCGGACCTTTTACTTAATTTTGTTTGGTTATCATCCAGTATCAGAGGAACGTGTATGAACTCCGGCACTCTCACTTTTAATAATTCAAAAACCATCTTCTGCCTATTATTTCATAAATTTTTGTTTTTATAGTTTTAATCATTTTTATTATTTTATTTTTTTATTTTTATTTTAAATTTTCTTAAATATAAATATCTAGTAGACGACTTATTGGTATTCGTGGCGTGGTCCGATCCTCTTATTACGTGTGTCACTTTCATTTCATGGTCATCCACTACTGTGCTAAAATTGTATGTTGCCATTCCATTTGATCTTATTATTACAAAATCATCAAAATCCTTACAGTTTGACCTGAATTATTTATTTAGTTAATTTATAATAATTGATATTATTTATTTAACATATATAATAATTAACTTTCTATAATGTATTTAAGTTACCTCAATTTGACTGAATATTTTTTCTTTTTTGTAAGCGCCTCCTCCACTTGATCCCTTGTCAAGTTGTAGCACTTATTACAGGTGCTCTTCCATTGAAATTTAAATAACTTCTAAATGTTGTTATAAAAGTGAATCAACTAATAAAGTTGGGTATCTGACTAATATCTACCTGCAGTAGTTTCTTAATTAAAGACTCTTTACAAAAGCATCTATATGCACTTTTATAGTTAAGTAATTTCTCAGCATATTGTCTAAAAAGATTTTTATTTTCTTTGATTTTACCTATACAGCTGGTTTCTCTCAGATTGATAGTATGAATCTCCGTTTTGCGATTTTGACACTCCCTGGTCCCACTCCAGTCCAATCCATCTAAATAATGATGTTCACAGCTTACCAACCTCAGGTTAGAGATTATATCTTCTAGGCTTCCTGGTACATTTCTTGTATTGTCTGTGTCATCTATTCTCAGTATTAATTTTCCCTTATTTTTTTTTGCGAAAATGTAGTTGTATATATATGTCCTCAGCGACCCTATGTGTAACGGTCCTGTTGGAGACGGTGCGAATCTGACTACTACGGGTTCATTCTTTTCTGTCTTTTGGTTTTTATTGAGTGTGAATCCTTTGTATGACTCTTCATTTGCTAACAAATAACATTTACTTTTATTGATGTCTTCATTTATAAATGTGTAGTGTTTATTTTTAAACGAATTGACCAAATATCTATTTTTTAAGCCTCCTATTTGATAACAGTAGCCAGGAAGGTTAAATAAAATTGCGATATACGATAATGTTACAAACTTCCATGTATCTGTGTGGTTGTACATGGTTTAAATCCGTTTAAAATTCTGAGTTAGGCTCAAATATACAATTTCATTGACTCTACAGTAATAAACAGGGCTACTTCCCATGGAATCCTGAGGAGTACAGTCATTTCACTCAGGGTGTAAGTGTGTACGAGAACGGAGGAGGAAGGCAGCCAATGACTGGATAAATCTTAATGAAAAACAGAGACAAAGTTCAATAAATGATTTTAACTAAGTATAAATGGTAAATGGTTACTTATAATGTGTGTTCAGTGAATTGGAGAAGTTTTCTAATACTGGAATAAGTGTAAAATATTGGGAAAATTTAGAGGGTCTCATAGGATCTTTGGGTGGAAGACGCAATAGGACGAAGTCTCGAATTATTTGCAGGCGTGTAATAGTGATATGTGCAGATGTAAACCTATAAACGGGTACCAATGTTTTTTTGTTCTACCACTTTTGGGGGTAATTAAGGTATATATTTATGAGAAGACAAATTTTTTATGGACTGTTATAGGTTTCGGAGGATATTTGACTCATGAGACTTGATGTGACCACTGTGTATATGCTTACTGGATCTTCTCGGAAGACATCTTTACACCCCCCACAAATTTTCGTTGATACTTTGATACCTCACAAGTACATTTGTTTTTAACTATTTATTATTAAAGATTAAAACTTCTTTTTAACGTAGAATCTCTTTAAGAGTTATTTTTGTCTGTCTACTTTAGCAGAATCTTCTTTAAATTTCAAATCTTTAAATTTCTGACATTACGTCGTCTTCTAACTTGTGATAACTAATATCAATAATTTTATGTATCTTATCCAACATCTAAAATAACTGTAGTTTAAGAAATGGGTAAGGAAAAGACTCACATTAACCTCGTGGTTATCGGCCACGTCGACAGTGGAAAATCCACAACAACAGGACACCTCATCTATAAACTAGGAGGAATCGACAAAAGAACAATTGAAAAATTCGAAAAAGAATCAACAGATATGGGAAAAGGAAGCTTCAAGTACGCATGGGTGCTAGATAAACTAAAAAACGAAAGAGAAAGAGGAATCACAATCGATATCACATTGTGGAAGTTCGAAACAGGAAAATACTACTACACAGTTATAGACGCACCAGGACACAGAGATTTTATCAAAAACATGATCACAGGAACGTCACAAGCAGACGTGGCAATGTTAGTGGTGCCAGCAGAAGCTGGTGGTTTCGAGGCAGCGTTCTCAAAGGAAGGACAAACGAGAGAGCACGCACTGTTGGCATTCACACTGGGAGTGAAGCAAATGATTTGCGCAATCAACAAGATGGACAAGTGCGACTATAAAGAAGACCGTTACAACGAAATTCAAAAGGAAGTGTGTGGATACCTCAAGAAGGTAGGATACAACGTGGAGAAGGTGCCGTTCGTGCCCATTTCAGGGTTCCTCGGAGACAACATGATTGACAGGTCAGAGAAGATGCCATGGTACAAGGGAAAGATTTTGGTCGAGGCATTGGACCTTATGGAGCCACCAAAGAGGCCTGTAGACAGGCCTCTTAGGTTGCCGCTACAAGGAGTGTACAAAATAGGAGGAATTGGAACAGTGCCAGTAGGAAGAGTGGAGACCGGTCAATTAAAGGCAGGAATGATTCTGACATTCGCACCAAACCCAATTACAACCGAGTGTAAGTCAGTGGAAATGCACCACGAAGTGGTCGAAGTAGCATACCCAGGAGACAACGTAGGATTCAACGTGAAGAACGTTAGCACATCAGACATCAGAGCAGGTCACGTAGCATCAGACAGCAAAAACGATCCGGCAAAAGAAGCAACGTCATTCCACGCCCAGGTTATTGTGCTCAATCACCCAGGAACGATTAAAGCAGGATACGCACCAGTGGTGGACTGTCACACGGCACACATCTCGTGCAAGTTCGAGGAGATCACATCAAGGATGGACAAGAGAACAGGAAAAACATTAGAAGAAAATCCAAAAACAATTAAAAACGGAGATGCGGCAATGGTGACATTGAAGCCAAACAAGCCAATGGTGGTGGAAACATTCACGGAATACGCACCGCTGGGAAGATTCGCAGTGAGAGACATGAAGCAGACAGTGGCAGTGGGAGTAATTAAGACGGTGGAGAAGAAGGAGCCAGGATCATCAGCAAAAGTAACAAAATCAGCACAAAAAGCAGCAAAGAAGTAAACTAACAATGAAGTGAGCTAGATAACGACTCTTAAATGAAGTTCATCCCATCATCAATGTATACGCTAGATATATGAATAAGTAGAACATATACATAAATACTTATAGATATGTGTATATTTATGTTCATAAATATAAACATATATATGAGTATATATATTTATATATTATAAAAAATATATATAATGAATATGTACGTTAAGCATAATATTATAATTTTGAAAGTAAATAAAAGTATTTAAAAAGGGATAATTGTTAATAATAAATAAAAATATTGAGTTATGAATAATTATGATTGGAAAAAATAAAAAAAATGAGAATGTGTAGTAGTGGGAGAGGTGTGATGGTGGCGGAGTGTAGTGTAAACGGAGGTCAGTTTAGATAAATTGTAAATGAAGAATAGAAAGTAAGCCCAAAAAAATATAAAAAATAAAATAAAAACAAAATGAGTTCCCTCAGCAGGAAGATGAAGGAACTGGAAGCAGACGAATTCCTGCTCAATCGCAACCCTAAAAGAATGGTAAAAAATAAATAATTAATTAAATTAATATAAATTAATTTAATTAATTAATTAATTGAAAGAATAATTAATAAATTAACTAATTATAATTAGTTAAATAAGTTGTAATTGTAAATATAAGCATAAGACAAAAATGTATTGATGAAGGATATTAAATGTGTAAAAGATGGAAGTTACATTTAGAAAAGGATGAATAATCAAATAAAAAAGAAATAAATAAACAGTTAAATAAATTAAATTCAGGGACTGTATCCAATCGTATACCCGGAGTTCTGGGAGTGGTATAAAAAAGCGCAGGCCTCGTTCTGGACGGCCGAAGAAATAGACTTCTCAATGGATTCAGCGCACTGGAGTAGACTCAATAAAGATGAAAAACACTTTATTTCAAACGTACTGGCATTCTTTGCAGCAAGGTAATAAGATAATTAATCAATTGATTATTTATTTTTATTAAATAAATAATCAATTAATTATTATTAATAATAACAATAAAAATAATAACATAAAATTAGTGATGGAATAGTCCTGGAAAATCTGGCATTGAAGTTTCTGAGAGATGTGAAAGTTCCGGAGGCGCAGAGCTTTTATTCGTTTCAAATAGCGGTGGAAAACATACACTCAGAAACATATAGTCTACTGATAGAAAATTACATTAAGGATCCAGCTGAAAAGAGAAGACTATTTATGGCAATAGAGACTATAGACGCGGTAAAGGATAAGGCAAACTGGGCAAAGAAGTGGATAACAGAAGAAAACTCATTCTCAGAAAGAATAGTAAGTTAAATATAATAATAGTAATAATAATAATAATAATAAAATTAATAACAATAACAATAATTGTAATAATAACAATATTATTAATAATAATATTAATAATAAATTAATTATAGGTGGCATATGCAGCAGTGGAAGGAATACTGTTTAGTGGCAGTTTCTGTGCGCTGTTTTGGCTGAAGAAGAGGGGGTTGATGCCGGGGCTGACGTTCAGCAATGAGCTGATAGCGAGAGATGAAGGGTTACACGCAGATTTCGGATGTTTCATTTACCAAAATTTAAAACATAAACTGCCCCAAGAAGCAGTACAACAAATAATAAAGGAAGCAGTGGTGGTGGAAAGGAAGTATATTTGTGATTCCTTGCCCTGTGATCTAATAGGAATGAACTCACGTAAGTAAAATAATAACAACAATAATAATAATAGTAACAATAACAACTGTAACAATAATATTAATAATAATATTAATAAAATATTCAGAATTGATGACCCAGTATATCGAATTTGTGGCGGACAGGTTGCTGAAGTCGCTGGGAGTGGATCCTGTGTACAACGTCAAGAATCCGTTTGACTGGATGGATCTGATATCAGTGCAGGTAATATGATAAATAGGAGTTAAAAGAGGAATAAGGATTAGTTAGAAATGATTAAAAAAGTAAATTAACGATAAATTAGGGGAAAACGAATTTTTTTGAAAAGAGAGTTGGAGAGTATCAGAAGGCAGGAATCATGGCAAACCATAATGAACAAAAGTTTTCAACAACGGATTTGGAATTTTAATCTAGTTGAAATGAATATGTGTGTTAGATTTGATTGTTGAGTGTTTGGAGTGAATTTGAGTGTGATTTATATTTAAAATAAAAAAATAATCACTAAATTACCAGTTGGAGTGGTGGTGTGGTGTGAATGTGTTCACTTAAAACATTAGGGAAGGTCGAGGAGGATGAAATAGGATTGATGTATAGAAGAATAGTTCAAGGGGCGCTCGAATCCCTGGGAATCAGGACCAAAAGGCTCGAGAATTTGAAAAGAAACTTACACATATCAGGGAGTGTGAGAGCTGACAGGATTCTACAGAATCAAAGCAGTATTCTGAGTGAAAACATAGTTAAAATAAAAAATAAAAGTGCAAAAAGGATGCTGGAACAGCTATCTTTGAGGAATCCGTACTTCGGAAATAATAAAACTAACTTTATATCGGAGTTTATCAAAGAAGAAAAGAATAATTACCCGAACAGAGTGATATTACTGCAAAACGGAGGTAAATATGAAGCGTTTGAAACGGATTCGGTGTTATTAGCGGAACACTGCGGTTTGGAGTTCGTAGGAAACACACCGCAAGTGGAGGTTGAAGAAGGGGAGTTGAACGAGGTAGGAGAAAAAATGGCAAGAGAAGGAATAGAAGTTAATGTGTATGAAGAGGTGGTAAAAGGAACGTTTTTTACGGAAAATCAGAAGACATATAGACTGGCAAGAGTATATGCAAGTCCTAAGGAAAAAAAAGAAGATTCAACTCCCGAAAACTTAAACATCGATGTTGAAATAATAAGAAGTAACATGCACAGTAAGGTGGTGGGACTGGGATGCGAGGGAGAAGGGTACAGCCTGAGTGTGATAGACATGAGGGGGAAAGTAGACATATACGACAATCTGAGTGAGATATGCGTAACGGATGTGATAAATAAGATAAACGCAAGAGTAATAATATTGCAAGATAACTCGGCGAAAATAAGAGCAGTGTTTAAAAATTTAGTAAATATAATACACTACCACATCATACAGGTAATTGAATAGATAAAACAAATAATTAAATAATTAAGTAAGTATTTGAATTAGAAATTTAAAAGGTAACAAATGAATAAATGAATACAGGGAGGGTATATGGGAAGTAACTTTCACGTATCAATCCTGCAGGAGATCGCAACGAGGCTGAATTTGGAGATAGATTTTAAAGTAAACAGATTCAGAGATATAAACAGTGAAGAGATGAAAAGGGAAATAGGAGGAGGAGGAATCATGGAGAGTGTTAATTACCTGGATAATAACATGATTAATTACATGGGAGAATTCCATGAAAGCGTGGTGTTTGCTAACTCGCCGAGTTACGTTAAGAGGTACTTTAAGCAGTTGCTGTGTAAGAACCCAGTGAGACAGTCGGAAAGGATAAGGGAAGTGAATAAAATGTTGAGTGAATTAAGAGTGCCACTCATTCAAATAAAAAACGTGTATAATATGGAAAACATAAACGTGGAAAACTTGGTGAGTAACGTTAACACGTTTAAGTATTACATGGACAACCTGCCGGAAAAGCTGAACGTGGCGGTGTTGGAACTGGTGAAGAGTGACCTTAAGATAAATTTTAATTACAAAAGTTTTAGAAAAAATTTTGAAATGATGTATAAAACAGTGTATAAATACATAAGGGAAGATTTTACAGGAGAGAGTGGAAGTGGTTGGTGGAATGAAAGAATTAACAAAGTGACGACATTAGAAAAAACCGAAAAGGGAAGTCTATTAAATATGTTGCTAGAAAAGGTAAGAAATGATAAATAGTTAATAGATAGATTAATTATAAATAGATATATAGATAAACAAAAAATAAATAAATAAATGATAGACAAATATATTTATTTTTAGCAAAAATCAAAAAGGATGGTAAAGGAGGAATATTTAAAAAATCAACTTGAAATAGTGGAGGAGTCACTGAATAGGCTGTTGTATGAGATATACATAAGGTTCATTAGTTGTAAAAATAAAAATAAATTAAATAAGGATAATATAAGGGAATATGTGAATAAGTTTAATGTGTTTAAAGATGTTAAAATTAAGGAGAACATAGTGTATGTGACAGAGCTAAGTAAGGAGTCGGACCATGTTAACATAGATACGATTCAGGTAAGGAAAAAATAAAATAAAAATTAAATGATTGAAATAACGATTAAATGTAGATGGTGGAGAGGAATAGACTCATTAAATGTTATGTGAACAAGGAAATAAATAATAAACTGTGGGAGTACATGAACGAATGTAGTATCCTAAACTATAAAGTGGGAGAGGTGCTGATAAGACTCCAAAGGGAACTTGAGCCATACAAACAAATAATTGAACTGATGTTAAACTGGATAGTAACATTGCAGGTTAGAACATCTATA
>JAQQTN010000126.1:2381-14081 GCA_029379255.1 Theileria luwenshuni
GTCTCATCCACCAAATTAAATCTAGTAATCCTCTTAATTTTGGTTGCTACACAAATTGTTATTATAATTGTTAATATTGGTTAATTATTATTATAATTAATTTATAGTTACAAATATTGTATAATAATTGGGAATAATAATTACTAATTATCATTTACCATTTCTTTCATCCATTTCTACAGTACTCTTTATGATCCCCAGGAAAAATGTCAGGAAGTTTGCGTTTAACACATATTGATCCATCATCACTGGTGGCATATCCAACCTTCTTATGTAGTCCAGTATCGTGTTCAAAGCAGCTTCACAAACACTTGCCGAATCTAATTGCATATACATTTTTAGTATCATGCTAAGATTAATTCCCTCTTCGTCGTACTCCATACAAAAGTTGCACAACAGTTCCAACGCCCTCAGTCTTATTATAGGTACATCCACCTAATTTTTAATTGTTATTATTGTTGTCATTTAGTTAATTTGTATCAATAGTATTTATATACATGATAATAATTATAATTTAATGCCAATAAATGTTAATTATTAATTAATATCACAATTAATAACTGATAATCAGTACTAGTTAGTTACCTCTGCGATTTCTAATAAACTTTTGACTACTGAGTGTATGTTATATCTTCTAAATAAATCTGGCCATATTGGTTCATCTTCCGTGTTCTTGTACATGTTGTAAAAGGGCACTACGTGTTGCACTCTTACTTTTATGTTTTCCGAACTGATCGCTTTAATCAGGAATTTTAGTATTTCTTTCTTAACTCCCTGTGAAATTAGCTTCTTTTTACACCACATGTTAACTATTCTACTTATTCTGTAAATCATCAGTCCCGTGTATTCCTTCACTGGGAATTCCAACAGTATATAGAAAACCTGCAATAGTGCCATAAAATGATCACTTTTGTGATATTCATAAAAGTTTCTGAATGAGAGTATGTAGAGTTGTAGGTAGGTGTCATATTCAAAGAATTCGTGTTCATTGTAATCCATTATTGCGTTAAATATTAGTCCAAATATTTCCACGAATTTGATATCCATTTCCAGGATCAGTTCATCCACCACCTTCCTAGATGGCGATATCTCCGGGTACTGGTCTAGGTTCCATTCTTCTAATATTTCCATGTCTACCTTCATGTAATTCGTTCTTATCAGGTCCAGGAACTTAAGGAACCCTCCTCTTAACGACAGCACTTTGTAAAATGAGAATGTAAGCTGCCTACTCATCATTTCCCACAACTCTTCGTCTTCCTCTCCTCTGTTAAATCTCAGCAATGCTTCATAATTTTCGTAGTACTCCAGATTACTTATATCCTTTTGAGAATGCCTTGGTGGCACCTCAACTGGAGATACTTTCGTTTCTATATTTGGAAGTCTTTCAACCTGATCAAAGTACATATTCATGTAGTTTTCATTATTCATTGTACTAGATCCAAATATTCTTTTTAGCACTATTATACATTCACATTCCACGTCCTTCCAGTCCTTCCTCACCAGTATGTCAAATATTTCATTTAGGAATACCGAGAAGTCTATGAACACCATACTCAAAGGGTTATTACTGATTAACCTATCCAACCCCCTTAACACTCTTGACACATTCTTCTTTACCATCCCAGTCTGATCAATCTTAAGAACGTTGATTTTAGACAGTATTTTAAATTTTAAAAACATATTGTACAAAAGTTCCAGAAGGTGCCGATTTTTATGTATTTCCTTAATTCCGTGACTATAAAAGTTATACAGTGTGTTATCCAGGTAAACACTTGTTCTCAGCTCAGTTTCACTAAAATACCTTGGAAATAATTCGGTATTTGCCTCCACCACTTTCCACTTCCCGAAGAACTGTCTCGCCCATAAGTTTGAAATATGCGGGAACAGGTCCTGTGCTATTCTGTAGTTGTATCCTCTGAAGCTCGGCAGCAGTACCGACATCCTTTCTTTGAAGATGTGATAGATCAGGAAGACCAGGTTGAAGGCCTTAATTTCTCCTCCTTCGTCCACCGAATTGAGGTTCATAAGTATCATTTTATACATGTCCATCCAGTTATGAGGGAAGTCGTCTCTGCACTGTCTTCTTACCAGCAGGCACAGGTCCTTCGGTAGGAAGGCCTGGTTATTAACGTACTTAACCGTCACACTTTGCAGCAAATTTGCCTTTAAATCCTGATAAATATTCCCATAGTCGAGGTTAGGGTTAATATTCTTTCTCTTGGTGAAGGAATGTAGTTTATAGAAGGACTTCTTCAGTAGAATCAGCGAAAGTCTAGAAACGCTATCGTTGTTGGAGGTTCCCACTTCTAAAAGTGTCAAAAGAAACGACGGATTCAGTTCAAGTCCCAGAATGACCTCCAAAGCTTGATTCCTGGTTGTTTCCACCGGAGAGATGGAGTTGTTGAGAAGGTTGACAACGTAGTCATATTCCCTCGACATGATAGTCTGATTATAGAAGATTCATATGCGATAATAATTAAAATTAAAAATTAATATTAAAACCCAAAATATAGTACATTATTTAAAATAAAACTCACGTTTGTGGTGAGGGAATTGTGTATTAAAGTTCAGTCAATATAATGTTAAATAAACTCAAAATATACAACAATGGAATAAAATATATTTTTAATAAATCATGTAGAAATAGTTTTAATGGAAGAATCTTCTATACCACTTCATCAACGTCGGAGATACTACTTGACGCACATCAATCCTGTTTTCCGGACTTAAATAAGACGTTTAATGAAAATTTATTCACTAATTATTCAAATCAACTCAAAGACTGTGTCTTCTCGAAACAGGTACCTTTATAATTTTCAAAGTTCCTTTAGGAAGCAGCATGTGCACTCAAGTTTTGCCTTGAACTAAACTATTTTGAACCTCGATTGTTCAGAAACATAGTCAAAGTGCTGGAAGACGAGTATTTTAAACCGGTTTTAGAAGAAGAAGCAAATGATAAATCGCATAAATTGTACAATATACTAAACAAAGATGTTTCAAACACATTCAGTTTCATCAATTCACTTTCAATTAAAGACAAGGCAAAAGTAGTAATTGTAAGTGAATTATTAATTAAAAATGATAATTTAGTGGTCATGGTTGATTAATAAATATGGGAGAAAGAAGACGATGAGACCTAAATACACTAAAACTACAGAAGAAGTGGACCCAGAAAAAAGGGAAGTTTACGTTACAAAGAAAACTAAGATGGTTTTGGACCCTGTGCCAATTAGAGCAGCGCTGGCCTATATGCCACCGGGAAAGAAGCTATCAAATACACTGTCAGTTCAACTGAGAGAAGAAGTAGACAAAGCAAATTTGGAAGATTTATGTCACATTTCACAGATATTTTCAACACAACAACCGCTAACAGGACAACTTAACGAAGACACAATAGATTTGGTTTCAGACAATTTCTGTAAATTTGAAACCACTGATTTGGCAAGAAACATGTTCTCTCTTTCCTCCTTTTGTAGATACTCAACTAAAAGGTTTCACTATATTTGGTCGTTCATGGACCCGAACCCAAGAAGGGTTCCTACCAGAGGGATGACACTTTATAATATAGAATCAAGAAAACTGCCTCAAAAGTTTATTAAAAAGGTTTTAGAATCACTTAAGTTTTACACGGATCAAGATACTATGGAATCTGAAAATTATAAAAGTTACGTTGAAGAGACGAGTCCAGCATCAGTACACCTACACATCCTGAACAACATCTCAAACTCAGACTTCCCAGTAGGAGTAAAAGATTGGGAAAGGTTGATTTTGAAACTGGAATCATCGATGGAGGAAGTTGATAAATTTGACATTAGAGAGATAGGACTGTACTGTGACTCGGTGATGAAGGCCAAGTTCACTACTCCTAAAACTTTGGAGTTGGCAAAAAGAATGTTAAACTCCTTTACAATGGGTTTAGAGTACACAAATGAAGATTACAAGTTGATGGGACAGACACTTGATTTTATTCTGGTAAATGGACTGGAGGAGGGATTCCAGGAAGTGGTCAACTGCATATGCACATTGACAATAAATAACTCGGAAAAACTTAAATACGATGAGAAGTAGGTTAAGAAAAATTAAAAATACAATTTAGACTAGAGTTGGTTAAACTTCTTGGATTTTTCTCGGAGAAGATGCACGAAAGTGAGAGAACGGAACTACAGTGAGTTTCCAAAAAATAAATAAAATTTTAGGAGGTTAAGTTCAGACTTGGAGAAAGAAGGAAGACCCTTTGAAATTTGAGATTTAATGTGATCATGTGTATAAGATTTCATATATCATAGCCTGTCCGGCCACCATATACCTTCTCCAATAAATCATAGAATAAAAACACCTACAATATGTACACAATTCACAATCATATTTAAAATGCATAAAATCTGTCTAGTTGTATTATATTTTGTATCTTTAGTAAAATGTGAAGATAAAGGCGTCATTCACTTAGCCGATCGCAAACCTCTAAATAACACATCGCAAAACACAAATATCATAGAAAAAACAAAAAATAATAAAGAAGTAAATCCAAAAGAGTATAATAAGTGGTTAAGCAGTGGAGGATCACACTTAAACGCACACCAAGGTGTGTGGCATTCAGAGTATAACCTAAATAAGTCGGAACAAAACGACCACAATGACCAACCTTCTACAGACAAAACGGAACAAAATAAGAGTTCGGAGGAGATTCCACCCCCAAACGGGGAAAATAAACCTCCGAAGAGATATAACCTGGATCGGTTGTGTAAGGATGACAAAGTCCTAATTTCGGTAAATGAACTGAAGTTTATCAACGCAGGATCTTTGCTAGTCATCCTTCTCTTGGTTGCATGGTGAGTTACAGAGGAATAAATTTATTTAGGCACCTAATGTGTGTAATGTCAAACTACAAGAGATACGGTAAGGCTAAATCTTAATAGGATTCTTAGAGGGATACTCGGAGTATTATCGGTCGGAATTGACAAACGAACAGAGCTTGAGACAGGAAGGATATAATTACACACTTCCAGGGTCGATAATAGTTAAGTTTATAGTCGTGTACACATGGTTCTGCCAAGTGATAGTGGTTTCTTTTGTGGCTAACGAACTGTGCATACCCATGGTGGCGAGTGTGGGACACTGGGATATGAGAGCAAGACCGTTTTTCATATCATGGCTAGTGGGATTCTTCACACTCCTTGTAACGTTTCTAGTGAAGAACTCGAAGGTGGGAAAGAACCTGTTCTTGGTTAGAACTAGTCTAGACAACTGTACAATAGTAAAAGTGAGTGACTACAACAAGTCGTCAACAGAACACGATGTGCTTAACAGCACAATCGACCTTATCAGAAACTTCATAATTAAAATTAAACTGTTCTTTAACATCCCAGATAAAATATTTAAAATACCATTTGAAAAGTATAAATCGGTTAAAAACTGTTATCTCCCAGTACTTGAGAAGGAGGGAGAAAGGTACTTCTACTACCACTACGTGAAGTACACATATAATGAGGAGTTGTTATACTTCTTAGATGCATCACACAAAGTAAACAATTACCTCAAAAAGACAAACCTAGTAAGATTATTAGACAAAGGAGGGTTAACAGAATTAGAATCCCAAAAAAGACAGGAAGATATAGGATCAAACGAGATATTGGTGGAAAAGTTGGGATTCTGGACTTTGCTGTATAGAGAGGTGTCAGACCCAGTTTTCTTCATGCAACTGTACCTGACAATAAAATCAATCTACTGGAGAAGTTACATATCAGCACCGATTTGGGGAACTACAACACTCTACACAATTTACAAGAAAGTCAAAATAATACACGAACAGCAAAATGATATATATAATCTGACAACCAGTAATAATGAGAAGTATGTAACGGTAATGAGAGATAACGTAACGAAAAAAGTAATGGCAAAACAATTAGCAGTAGGAGATATAGTAAGAGTAGAGAATGAATGGGAAGTACCAAGTGATATGATAATGCTGAGAGGAGATGCAATAGTGGATGAAAGTAGCATTACTGGGGAATCAATACCATTGAAAAAAAGAAAAATAGACATGAGTAAATATTCGAACTATAGTTCGAATATGTATGATTTTCTGTATAAAAAGAATAATGTAAATAATAGTAAAGAAAAAAAAGGTAATAAAGGAGAAGAACAAGAAGGAGAAAACAACAAACAAAATAACTTAAAAGAATACTATAAAGGAGATTTTAGTGACACCTATAACACAAACATAAACGAGAACCTCCTTAAGTCAGGAACCAAAGTGATATCAGTATTGGGAAATGAAGAGATATCATGTTCAGCAGTGGCAGTGGTTATCGCAACAGGAGTGTTTACGACAAAGGGAAAGCAGATGAAGGGAGTGTTGTTTCCAAACCAGTTTAGATTAAAGTACGATACACAGTTACCATTGGTTTTCATTCTTACATTCATATATGCCCTAGTTTGCTCATATTATCAGGTAAATCTTGGTAAATAGCTAATATTGATTGATTGCAATTATAACAACTAATAGATAATAATGTTAATTAACAATTGAATATAGATACAATTTTTGGGATGGAATATGACCTCGATATTTTACAGCATCGGAACAATGTCACAGGTAGACATCTCACAATTATTAGTTATTAATTATAATAAATATAGGTTGTACCAGTGTGGACAAGTACGATAATATCAATCAGTCAGAGTAGGGCATGCCAGAGGTTGTCTAATTCACAATCGATATACTGCATAGCGCCATCTAGAATAGCAGTGTGTGGGAAACTGAGAGTGATGTGTTTTGATAAGACGGGAACACTGACTAATAACAAGTTGATGTTCAATGGGTCAAAGTACTTTGAAGAAGATAAGTTGACATTGGTAAGACCAGAAAAGATAATGGAGAATCTTAATAATATGAGTGAAGAAGAATTTGAAAAAAAAATGAAAGAAAAGGATAAATTAATATCGTTGGCGGTGGCAACATGTCATTCTTTGTGGCCGTCAGACACACCGGAACAGTACGGGAACCATGTTGATAAATCGATGTTTAACTGTACAGGGTGTTCAGTGGAGCAATATATAGACGAAGAGGGAAAGACTAAAAGATTCATTAAAAACAATCAAAATCAAGACCTAGGTATTTTATAGTTATTTGTTAATTATTTTACTTATTCAATTAGTTATTTATGTTATTTAATAATTAGAGATCATTATCGATTTATTAATTAGCTGATATTAAAATTATCTACACTAATACCAAACACTAATAACAATTATTTTATAGTGATGGAAGTTGTTAACACGTTTGATTTTGACTATCAGAAGAAGTTATCGTCAGTGGTGGTTGAGGTGAGAGTAAAAGAAGAGAGTAAGAGAGTAGCATTCGTGAAGGGGGCATTTGAGAATTTATCGCTGTGTTGCAATAACGAGTTGGAGGAGTTGGCAATACAGGCAAACAATGAGTCTTCAAACGGATCGTACGTATTGGGATTGGGATATAAGGAATTGAAAGAAGAAGAATTAAATGATAGAAATTTGGTTGAGTCAAAATTGAAGATGTTGTCACTTTTGATATTTAACAATCAGGTGAGAATGGAAAGTAGGGAAGTGATACAAACACTGAATGAAGCAATGGTGAGATCAGTGATATTGACGGGAGATAACATTCCAGCATCGCAATATGTAGCAAAAAAATGTAACATAATACAAGATAAAAAAAAAGAAAATAACAATAATATAATAATAGACAACAATAACGATAACAATAATAATAATAATACTTCTACATCTAAAAATGGAGATAATAACAAATTAGACAATAACCACCACAATAACAACAATAATACGAACAATGTTATTAATAACAAAAGAGAAGAAGAAAAGGAAGAAGATGAAAATGAACAGGAAAAGTATTACCCAATAGCTGTTATGAACAATAATCAGATAGAATGGAAGTACCCATATCAATTGGTGGATGAGGAGAAGCTGTTCTTTTCAGAAGACTACAATGAGATCTCAATGACTGGGGATGTGTTTGACTTCATAGAAAATAACTGGAATGAGATACTAGCTAAGCATAACAAGTTCTCCTCTAATGAGACCAACAATCAGACTAAGTTTGAACATTTTCTAATGAAAGTGAGGATATTTGCAAGGTTAAACCCGAACCAGAAAGTTAGAGTGATAAACGCATTTAAAAGGTTGGGGATAATAACGGGAATGTGTGGAGACGGAACGAACGATTGCATGGCACTGCAAGCATCACACGCAGGAATAAGCCTGACAAGTGGAGCAACATCAATGGTGTCTCCATTTTCGTCAATGAATAACAAATTGGAATCAGTGATATACCTGTTAAGAGAAGGAAGAGGAAGTTTGGTGACATGTCTAGCGTGTTTTAAGTTCATGCTGTTGTTTGGACTGATGATAGCCTTCGTTAAAGTTACACTGTTCAGGAAAGTAAGAGGAGTGATGCCGGAATGGGGGTATCTGTTGATAGAGAATGCAATCATGCTGTTGCTAAGTTACACAATGGCACTGTCAAGACCGAGTGAGAAGCTGAGAATAAGGTCGCCAACGAGTAGTTTGTTAGGGCCACTGACGCTGATATCAGTGGGAGTGATGTTTCTTGTTAACATAGTGTTTCTAATGGGATTGTTCCAACTGTACGATAAATTAAAAATACCAGGGAGTTTAAAGTATAACTCGTCAAAACCACCAGCGGCATGGTGGATACTGTCAGACAACTTTGAAGCGCCGACAGTGTGTCTATGGTTGTGTTACCAAGTTGTGAATACGGCCTTAGTGTTCTCATTCGGAGGTGTGTTTAGAGAATCGATAATAAGGAACACGTACTTCACATCGTAAGTTCTGGTTTCATTTTAGAAGAAATGACTAATCAATTGTCTAATATATTAATTAGACAATTGATTAATTAATTAAAATAATTAATCAACCAATTAAATAAAATAAAATAACCAACTAATTAACTAAACATAATTCAGGGTGTGGATATTGATTAACAGTTTCCTGACTTTCCTGGTGGTCTCAAAGCCGAGCAGAATAACTTGTCTTTTCAGAATAAATTGCACAGACGAGGTGTCGAGATTGACGAAAATACCCATTTTGGAGTTGTTGACCACGAGTGCGAGTGGACTTCCGTTTCAAGGGGAACATAAGCATAATGTGTTACCGAGGAAGTTCCAAGTAAGTTTTTAAAATATTGAAAAATTTAGGTGGCATTTCTGGCGTTAAACGTGGTGAACGCGGTTTTGAACTGTGTAATCGCGAAATCGTTCTTCTCCAACACCTTCCTGATGAAAGTGAGGTCCTTCATAGGGTATAAATGCAGCGCAGATCGCATCAAAATTTAAAATCAATAATGTTGTACTATGTATTCATGATATTATGTGTACCATATAGTTCGAATTCATATATACTGAGAGAATCACCGATTAAATGTAGACATACAAGGGCTTACACACAGTCTATAACAAATGATAAAATAGAGGTAGAATCTGAGACATGTATTCAGAAAAAATATAAAAAATAAATGGTTATAAAGATATTTAGGAAATAAATGAGAATATTAGGTCGAATCTTCAGAAATTAGGTGTGTTGAGTTTAAGACATAAAAAAGATCATCCTTCCTAGACATTGAAAGGTTTAACGAGATACAAAACAAATCAATACCTAAAATTCTAGAGGATTCCAACAGAAATATTTGTATTCTATCTCAGACTGGGACCGGAAAGACGATATCGTACCTGGTGCCGATATTACAACTGATCCTAAATGTTAGTAAACCTCAATTAAAACACTTCAGAGAAGGAAACGAGGCTCATTAGCACTTATAGTTGTTCCTAATAGCATTTTGATGTACCAAGTAAACAATGTGTTGGATCACCTGGTCAAGTTAGTGCCAACTCATTCACTCACACACTCCAGGAATTTGCCCATAAAAGTAAAGACCGTGGAAGATGTAGAGACTGGAGAACTTCCAGACATCTTAGTTTCATCTCCATTGAAGCTGCTAAACAAGTTCAGGGCCTACAACATGAATTACAAAGTGGATGCCTTCGACAAGGTCAAGTATCTGGTACTGGATGAAACGGATGATCTTTTCGTACACAAGGAGGTATTTAATCATGAATTATAGAGAATTTAGATCATTCTTGAAATTTTAAAAAGAACTAACAACAGGTATTTAAGAAGTGCACAATTTAAACAGAACCAAAACAATCCTCTCTTCAAGCACATTACCGGACACCGGAACCAGAAGCTTCTCAAACCTTGTGTCTAAACTGTTTAGAGACTGTGTATACGTTAAATCTGACGATTTTCACAAAATACCGGACACAGTTTCACTCGAGTTTGTTCATTACAAAGACGATAATGAAAGGTAGTTTACCCTAGTTATCTCTCATGTTAACTTATAATTAGATTTGAAAAGTTGAAAGAATACCTCAAGGAGAGCAACCATAGAACACTGATATACTGCAACAAGTCTAAAACGTGTGAAGAACTGCACTCTAAACTCCTTAAACTCGGAAAGAATGTACACATTTTAACCAAGGTAACCAACTCATTAATCAGACATTTTGTTAATTACTTAAACATTTAGTCATTTACACATTAATTATTTTATTAACTAATTAACTAAAACAGTAATTTAATTTTACAGAATGTTGACACATTGGAACTCCTACTCCTTCTCTCATCCGAAGACAGGTATCATACTACCACACTAATAAATTTACCTAAATAACAATTATTCTCAGAAAAATGATCTTTGTGTCCACCGACGTCAGCAGTAGGGGAGTCGATTTCAGGAACATTAGAACTGTCATCCACTACGATTTCCCAACCAATGCCGTCAACTTCATTCACAGGTTTAGACAAACTTCCTCTCACAACTTTTAGAACTGGCCGATCAGGTAGAAATGGAAACCAGGGGCATTGCATTGCCTTTTGGAACGACTCTGAAGAGTTTTTAAAGTCAAAATTGGAACAGAATTTAGCCTCGTAAGTTCGCATTATTTGATTCTTTTATCTTCACTCTGTAATCCCTTACTATTTTCAGACTCTCTAGTGTGTTTAGCAGAAAACGAAGTCTCAGGAAGAAATTTAAGAAATCCCAAATCTCAGGGGATAATGTACCATAGTAAATGTTATACTTAATTTCATCAAACCTAGTTTATCTGGCATTTAACTATGGATTCTAGACATACAAACATAGCTATTACTCCTACTAAAATGTACTTTAATTGAGAATAACATTATTACTCGTTGGCGACAACCTCAGTTTGGAGGCCTGTGAAGTCGTCAACAGGAATGTGTTGGACGAGAGTGTACATGGGCTCCTTGGCGTCTTCGTCGTCGTTGCGTCTTCTGGAGACCCTAACTCTGACTCTTTTTGGAAGGTTCTTTATTCCGTTTGACCACAGAAATTCGTTGAGTCTTGTGTCCAGTCTCACGTCCTGAGTAATGAATGAGTTATTTTATTAATGGAAATAAGAGTCTTAATATAAAATATTTGCCCCTGGTCTTACCTTTGTTTTCATGGCCTTGGAGGCAAAAGCCTTGATTTTTTTAACTGCTGTGGGAGCCTTCCTCTTAAAAGTTACGCGATGGACCATCTTGTGTAAGTGGAGGGTGTAGTCCCTTGTCAGTGGAGCCTGGGTCTTCCTCTTAAGTTTTTCTGAAAGAAATTATGTGGAATTT
>JAQQTN010000127.1:0-13978 GCA_029379255.1 Theileria luwenshuni
GGCATACGTGCTTAATGTACTCATCCTCATAATAATCCAACTCAGCGCAATTCCTAAGAATCGTGTACAGCGTAATAGTACCTCTTGATGATCAGGGTTTGGGGTGACCAGCAGGCCACATTCATAGAAGGGTCAAATCTCATCGATTTATTTATAAAACTAATACATATTGATCAAAATGTGATTATTCGAGCTACATTTTTCAAGAATAATTGTACTATTCCCCACCTAAAGAATAGTACATATAGTTGGGAAATAATAAAATTATTCCTTAAAAACTTAGTTACATCTCTATTTTAAATATTTTTAAAATCAAATCCTGTTAAAATACTTGTTTGTTTCCATTCCTCTTCCCCTACACCCTTGAGTGTGTAGGTGGACATTATGTCTTTGATTCCACTGTAAACACTTACTTAAAATTCTAGAAGGCTATCTTACATAAAATTCCCCTTTTAGTCGATTCAATTTTTCGATTGAAAAAGATCTTCGAATATTTTCTTGGGTGATGGCGAATGGGCCACCTCATAGGCGCTATATTTTGAAAATTTTACATTTTTCATGACGTTCTCATCAAAATCGAAATCATAAGGCTGGTTTATTCCAAATGGAATATAATATTTTTCCGATTCTTTGTTAACTGGTCCACCTCGATCATCGAAAAGGTCCAATACTTCATTGAGATTTCTCCTATCCTTGTAACAAAATCCAACTAAGAAGTGTGAGCACCAAACCGCCAAGAGTGTCATATCTTTAAAGTCTTCCAGTTCCTATGATGTTAAATTAGGTGGTGGAACTACCATTATTCTTTTCTTTTCCTTATCGTCGATATTATTGTTAAAAAAATCGTTGAAGGTAGTCAGTTTGATCTTCCAGTGATAATTCTCATATCTGAGTTTGAATAAATTTCAATTAAACACCTTTCTTTGACGGATTCCAGAGACCGATAAAGGTCTATGCTAGAGCAATTAAAACCTAGTTTCTGAATTTTGAATCATTAAAGCTTACTTTGTACATAGTTTCATAAAACTGTCCAAATTTATCACCAGGTAAAAACTAAATAATTAATTTATGTTGAAACAAACTGTTTCTGAAAACACGTAAACTGAGTCATCGTTTGAAAAATCGTATAAAAATTTTATCAGCTAAAAAATGATTAAATAAGCAAAATACCTTATTAGCAGGCTCAGTGTCTACATAAATAAGGGAGAATTCCGCCAGGTATATTGTTGGCAATCTGAATGTGAGTTATGGTTTAGGAGGTACGTTTTGGATAGTCCGGCGTCAACCAGGTTCTGAAACTGGTCAGTCTGAGTCAAGTCGAAGGTGACCTGAAGGTAAATGTGGAGGTTGGAGGTACCATCTTATATCTCTCAGAAGTGACCAAGCCATCGACAACCTTGTAATCAGGAATTAAATCCTTGAAACACTTGTAGTTGTTCATTATTTCACACTTCAACTTAAGTTGAACTTCAAAGTCAGTGTCGTAACAAACTACGTTATCAAACTTCTCCAACACGTGAAACGATATCGTGTCAAAACCCGCACCCAAGTTCACAAACTGAACCTTCTCATTCGGAAAAGACTGAATATACTTTTCCACTGTTATTCGGGAACAAATGCTGCGAAGGTAATGTGCTGTGATTCTCTTATTAATGATTAAAAACTAACAGACACTCAGAACACTTGATTGTTCAAAAACATCAACAAAACATTCTACATAATCATCCCTGTAATACCCTTGTTTTACTGCAGTTCTGATCTTTTATTAATTAATTGAGAACTTACGCCTTCATCATAGAGCCAAAGTCGGAAGTTTTCCTTACTCTGGTTAATTCATCCATATTTGGGAGTCAACAACCAGTCAAGATGGAATATTAGAGTTTCTCTCAAGCTTCATTCACTGTATTAATGATCATATGTTGTAAAAAATGCTAGGAATCTTCACTAATTTTTTCAAGAAGAATATGATATAGTCTGATTTTTTGGGAGTTTGTTGTGGGTACAGGAGTGTGTTGTCAATTATTATTCATGAATAATAAAATATTAAATTAAATTTAATCTGTTTTAAGGAGATCGTGCTCTTTTTCCAAGTGGTTAAAGGCGGAATCGAAAAAATCATCAATGGTTTCGTAGGCGGTTTCAGATACTGTTGTTGTTGGATCGATTTCAAGTTCTTCTTGACCCTCAAAATGTGTCGAATCCTCATCTTTCTTCTTAAAAATTTCTAAAACTCGCTCTGGGTCATTTAAATTCCTGGTACTTATACATATCATGTTATGGGAGGACAACAATTGAAGATGCTCAATCTCAAAAAAATTTTGTAGGCCCTAAAAGATTATATAATGTTCCTAATTTAAATTTTTTAGAAACCAACCCTTATTCTATTCCTTTCTTCTAAACTTAGGGAGTTCCAGACCCAAGTCGACAGGTTTGACTTAGAGTGGTCCCATCCCAGGCTCTTATACCTGCGAAATGTGACTAAGTTAAAACCAACCTTTTTTCATGGTCACTCAAGTTTTTATATTTTTTAAGTCCCACGAGTTCGATGTTAAATTTCTAAGGTTCAAATTAGGTTTGGAACAAACTTTAAAGCACTTGACTGCCAATTCTCCGTATCTGTCGTCTGGACGAATCTAGGAATGAGTTTCGTAAACTTACAAATTCGTGGGTTATGTAGCAAGAGGGCCTATCACAAAATTGGGAGAGAAGTTTAATGGCCTATAAATTTAATAAAACTTTTGAAAATACCTCGTCTGACTTAAGGGGATCTATGTACATGAAAACTGCTTCAGCCAGGTATATTGTTGGCAATCTGAATGTGAGTTATGGTTTAGGAGGTACGTTTTGGATAGTCCGGCGTCAACCAGGTTCTGAAACTGGTCAGTCTGAGTCAAGTCGAAGGTGACCTGAAGGTAAATGTGGAGGTTGGAGGTACCATCTTATATCTCTCAGAAGTGACCAAGCCATCGACAACCTTGTAATCAGGAATTAAATCCTTGAAACACTTGTAGTTGTTCATTATTTCACACTTCAACTTAAGTTGAACTTCAAAGTCAGTGTCGTAACAAACTACGTTATCAAACTTCTCCAACACGTGAAACGATATCGTGTCAAAACCCGCACCCAAGTTCACAAACTGAACCTTCTCATTCGGAAATAGATCCACAAATGCCTTTATGGCAGCCCTGATGGATCGAACTCGAAGGGTGTAGACTAATAAATATTTTTTTGATAGGTACTAACCGATTGTTAAGGCAGAACCGTGAGATTGAAAATCCACAAAATATTTAATATACTCATCTTCATAGTATTTTAACTCTGTCGCTGTTCTAAAAATTGACTATAAATGTTCTATATTTACCTTTTATGTAAAATGGCAGCCTGTGCCGACTTCTTCACATTTTCAGATGAATCAACACCTTTTATATTCATAATGACCAAAATTAAAAATTACTAATACCAATACTATTCTAAATAGACTGCTTTTTAAAAAGATTTTCCAGAATAATAACTGTTACTTTTATTATAGTTTACTCAGAAAAGGTACGATTCGATCCCCTGTCTCAATATAATTATTCGGAAGTTAATAATATATCTCCCAAACTGAGGATTCCCTAAGAAGAAGTTGATTTTAAAATAATGGACTAAGAAATCCCCTGGTTACAATTCTAAGATTCCTATGTAGGGCTTTCTATACCTTTTTGACAATACATACCACAATGTATTATTTATATTCTATGTTAAAGTTTAAAATTTCTTGTTAAAGTGTTTATCGACCGAATTGAAAAATGAATAGGTATAGTTTTAGCGAATGTGTGTAACTTATGGAATCTTTTGTTATAAAAAATTCATTCGAATCTCTATTCCTCATCTTCTTCCTCTTCGTCTTCCTCTTCTGATTCTGAGAAATTAATAAACTTTAGCCTAAATTACCTTCATCTTGGAAATCTTCGTCTTCTTCATCTTCTTCTTCCTCTTCCTCCTCCTCCTCTTCTTCTAGTTGGTCATTGTATGATGTGTGATCCACGTGTTCCGTTTCCTCTGATGTCTTCACTTTAACATCCTTGCTTATTAAGTAGTCGTTTAAAAACTGAATATTTGTTAATGATCATTGTTATTATTTTTTTATTATTGTTGTTATTGTTATTAATATTGTTAATATTATTATTGTTATTATTATTAATATTATTATTGTTAAATACCTTGTATTCTGCCTTATCGATGTTTGTAAACTCGTATTCTATTCCTCCTCTCATCGATACTAATATTGCGAAAAACCTATTTTGAGTAACTACTCCCGTTCTGCTAAATTCGACTATAACGATATCTTCAAATCTACATTATTAATATTAATTATTGTTAATGTTATTACTATTATCATTATTATTATTATTATTATTGTTACTATTATTGTTATTTATAAAAAATACCTGATAAATATAACAGGTTTAACTATGAAGAGCAGTGAGCGGTTAAGTGGGAATAGATGTCCGCTTGTTGCCTTGTATGTACACAATATTGCCTATTATTATTATTATTGTTGTTGTTGTTGTTGTTATTGTTGTTGTTGTTATTTTTATTGTTATTATTATATTTATAATTCTTACAGAGTCTCCTTTTTCTGACTTGAAGTCTCCTGGTACCACTATTGACCTGTTTACTAGGGACCCAAACAGTCTCGATATGACATTGTAAGTTTTTCCTAAATTGATATTAATTATTCAAATTATTCTTTATTATTCTTTTTTTAACAATATATATTTATTTATTTATTTATTTATTTAATACCTTCTAATGTCTTATCAAGTTTAAGTTGTTTCACGTCATTCTCTTGCAAATTCAGGTCAACTTTTGTCTCGTGGTCTGATTCAAACTGCATAACTATGTACGAGTATCTCGTCTGTCCCTGTCTCATTGGTTGTGACAATCCTGTATGTTTTTTTATTTTGATTTAATTTAATTTTTTTATATGATTTTTAATATATTTTTTATTTAATTTTATTAATAGATGTAACTAATTTCCTACCCAGTATAAAGTTGACGTATGGACTGTTTGGTTTCGGAAGCAGGAACATTCTTATGATATTCGTAAACAGTAATGTGTAATCGTAACTCTTTCCGTGTAACTTGATACTTCTTTTTGTAAATTCTATTTCGTATCTTCCTCTTGGCACTATCAGCGGTATGTCCATCAACAGTGCTATCTTCTCACTCTTCATCTCATCCAATCCACTCTTTACCAAAAATGTCTAAATTATTTTTATAATTATTGTTGTTATCATTATTGTTATTATTGTTATTATTGTTGTTAACTAACTTGTTTTAAGTCTTCCAGCTGTATTTCTGCGTCTTCCGGGTCCGTTTTTCCTGGTACGCAGAACCTAATTTCCACCAGGTCGTCTGAGTTGAACACTGTGTTGCTTGCTTTGAGTTCTATTGCCAAGTCTGTTTTCGATGGTATTGTTGCTTGTGTTATTGACTTTGCGTCTATTTCAAGGCCCGAGTTATTATTTATTCTCAGTCTGAACGTCGCGTTATCGAACTCGTATGTTCCCCAGTGCCATCCGCTTGACGACACTTCGTCCTTTTCGCAATTCATCTTGTAATGTTCCTGGAAGTGCTTACTCAGATCCGACATATTCTGTAAGATATTATGTGTATATTGTTTTTTTTTTATTTTTCCTACCTTTTCCGTAAATCCATCAAATCTCAACACTTTGTAGTTTTTCGACTCATTTAACTCTATTCTCAGCTGATACAGGTCTACAACATCATTAACATTTATTTTACTAACTTGAGTTTGTTTTTACGAATGTTATTGAGGACACGTCTGATGATCTGTGTTGTATTACTTCTCCTGTCCTCTTGTTCTTCCATCCAAATAACTCCGTAGACACCTTAAACGCTCCCTGTAATCATTTTATTAGTCTTAATATCTAATATTTCTTCATTTCTCCCTTATTTTTTATTTTTTCATCATATTCAACTCAAATGTTGTTTTATTTGTTATTATTTAATATGTTTTATCATATTTAACTATATTGAGCTCCAAAATTACTATATTTTATCATATTTTATGATAAAATATAGTATTTGGTCTCAATTTTTAAAAGGTTAGGCATTTATCTCATATTTATGGCTTACGAAGTCCGGTACGTCTGGTCCCTTGATATTTCCGTAGGATGATACGCTGCTGAGTGTGGCCATCTTTTCCTTTTATGTTTCCTTTAAATTTTAATTTTCATGTGAATTTGTGGAATCTGGAGTTATTTTCTTAAAATAAATGACAGGAATCACACCACACCATCCCAAGTATCCATACCATTTAAATCCCCTTCCCAAACCCGTTTTCCATCTAAACAAGGAACTCCGCATTATTACCACTAAAGCCCCTCTGAGAACCTATTTTTCCATTATTCTCTCAGTAATCACACTCATTCTCTCTAGGAACCATTACTCCCCTAATTCATGACACACATAAAATCACAAATAACGATAACTACTATTATATCAAATACATTTCTTTTAATAAATTAACTATCCGTAGATTCTTTGTGGTTTTCCCATTGTGCTTTTGATTGTGAGTCCCTTGACGTTGTTCCAGTTCTTCTTGAGTAGGGACACCAGGTAGTTGACTGAGAGGAGTATGTTTGCTCTCAGCTGTTCGTGGCTCATTTCCACGTTTCCCACTGCCACTCCCAGGCACAGTACCTTCTTGAGTTGGAACTTAACCGTTGCTCTGAGCTCATTGATTTTATCTTCCATTTTATCTGTATGTAGAAGTTGCGTTGGGAATTTTCCTGCCTTGTTGAGTCCTGGTCCCAGGAAACGCGGTATTTGTGGCAGCAAGGACTGTGATGCCAAGAATGCGCTATAGTTGTTTGCTAGTTTTTTCACTAGTGTTTTATTTCTGTTGAATTTTTTGAGTCCTTCCAGGTCTATGAAGTCTACTCCCAGCGCCTTGGCTTCGTCGCAGTGCACTGCGTCACCGAAAACGCACACTTTCATGTTCTTTCTCGGTGCATTTTGCAGCACTACGGATCCTGAGAAACGTTTGTCACGTTGCGTATCGTAGTCCTTCAACGCTGAATTAATTATTATTAATTTTAATCTTTATAAATTGTTAAATTTATTAATCAAACTTATTACTATCACTTACATATTTGTAGTTCTACTGTTTCTGTGAAGTTTCTTTTTTTTGTCTTTGAGCCTTCCAAGACTGCCGCCACGGCGTCGTTTAATCTGTCCGACGAAAGCTTACTGAATTATTTGTTAGTTTTTGTATGTATTACTTCCGGTTGTTTAGTAAAACACCGGGTAAATAGGCTAGCGTTAAGAGAATATAATAATATTGCGGTATTTGTCTAGGATAAAGTTACCTCATTGGAAGAATTATTAAAATGTCATGAAATAGCGGAACAAAATACGATAAGATCAAAATATAAAAATAGATTCGAAAGGTGGAAAGGCTCCCCTAATATAATAAACAAAACAAATAAATACACTCACTACACAAAGGTGTGGGGAATTCTGCCAGTTAAACAGGACTTATTCTCAATTCTAATTTTCGCTAACTTTCAATTAATTTCCAAGGAATATTTTGATTTTGTTGGAATTGATCTTCCCTTATCAGCCCGCACTATCTTCCCCTTCCCTGTGGCCGGTCTGACACATCAATCAACTGACATCCAACATTCTATTTACTTATTAAATTTATGTAATAATTAATGAGAATAAAGTTCTAAACATGTGCTCGTGGATTCCATCACAAACTCTCAGATTATCCTCCAATTCAGGGGGAATTCTGTCGTTCTAACTCTCGTTCACTTTACTCATGAAAACGCAGATCACATCTCAAGAAACTGAAAACGGGGAAACTGCTTTTAATTTTTGGAGAACTGAAAGCGAAAAATCTTTAAAATGTGTAAAATTAAGGGGAAACTTTCAGAATCCTTGAATCGTCAGATTTTTCACTGTAACTGCAAATATATCTGGGAAGAAACCCCCAGATATCTGACATTTTTGCTTACTTAAAGATATTGTAGGAGATATCTAAAAAGGAGGAGGCTGTTGGTCTCTGTCGAGTCTTTTTACGTCGTTAGAACGCCCAAACGCCCTTGTTTCAAATCATTTTGTGTTAATTTATTTGAGTATGATTAGAAGGGGGTTTTTTGATTTTTAGAGGTGTGTTAATGTGTTTGTTCTGGAGGAGGATACTGAAGATAATTCAGGATTCCCCTCTCCCATAACTCTCGCTAACCCCATTAGTAGCAGCAGAAGGTTCCAAATTCATCCTTAAAAATCATTAAATAAGTTCATATTACCCTAGTATATCCTTAATTCTTTGCAAAGTTTAGTAGTTCTGTTAGATTTTTGAAAATGTCAGATGATGAAGTTGAGAGGAAGCGACCTCGCGTTTCCGATGGTAAATCTTTTATAAATTTTAATTTTTTATGCATATATTTTAACACTAGATCGCGAATATAGTTATCTTAAACCTGAAATAACTTTTGAAATAAAATTGATACAGATGAGCAAGAGGAGGGAGATGATGTCGAAGAAGTAGAAAACGGGGAAGGAGAAGCCAGCGATAGTTAGTTTTTTAACAGTAGATATAACTAAACCGCTTTTCAAATTTTTCAAAATTAAAAAAATATAATTAGGCTCAACAGAACAGCCGAAGAGAAAATCAGCGAGAACCTTAACCAAAAAGAAGTACTCGTCAGACGAAGAGGAAGACGATGATGATGATGACGAAGAAGAAGAAGAAGAGGATGAAGAAGAAGATTCTGACGAATTTGACGAAGCAGACGAGGAAGAATTTGATGTAAGTAAAGTACCCATATTGACTTTGTCTAACCCTAGTAAATAAAAAATTAAATAAAGATGACTGATTTAAATTTAGGATGATGATTAAATGATCTCCTTTCACATGTAAACATAATCTCATAATTTCTTTCTTACACAATACTCCCTACTCACAATGTATATATTTCATTTTTAGTTTAAGTTTTATGGTGTAATATATATGTAATGTTTTAATTCCGTCATGTTTAAGTAGAAAAGTGGCTATTTTTAGGTAATTTTGGAAATGGCTGCTGATTGTGGCTGTGAAGCCATTTCGGAGAGAATTGAGCTTCTTGAGGTAAAAAATGGGCTGGAAAGTGTAAATAATCGAGAGGAAAGGTGTTATAAGTGTGGAAGGACGGCAGAAGTGAGAGGGAGAGAGAAGAGCTGCAAGGAGTGCTTCCTACAGGTGTTCTCGAAGAATTTTAGGTCAAATCTGAGGACAAAGTGCCTGGAACCGAAGGAATCCAGTAGAAAATTGGGAATTGTATGCTCGGAAGGCTTTATGCCTGTTTTACTGCTTCATTTGATGCTGAAAAGGAACCAGGATAGACACATGAAGCTCAGGGGAAGAGAATCAGAAGGGAATCCAGATGAAAAGGACTATACATTTAAAAGAATTACGGAATCTGATGATTTGAAGCTTAAATTGGTAATAAAAATTAAGAATCCAGTGGAAGAAGGGGACTTTGAGTACACCTCCAAGGGGTTCTTGAAAAGCGTATTATCAACTTTTGAAAAATTTACAAAAAATTATAAAATAAGCAATATTTTGGAGTCTGAATCATTAAGTGAGTGTGAAGTAGAGGATCTTAAGGTCGCAACAGTAAAGATCTGTTACTTTCTGCATTTCAAGGAGAGATTGAAAGAGAGGAAGTATGAGGAAGAGGAAGGAGAAGAGAATAATCAGGATTCGGTTTACCCAGGAATCGAAGACGTGTCATCAAACATGAATTTACAATGTACGAAAGAATGTGAAGAGTTTGAGGGAAACTTGAGGAAGCTGATGGAAGAGGATGAAGACTGTGGTCGCCACATTTGGAGAGTGGTGAGAATGGTTAACTTGAAGAAGTACATTGAAGGAAACGGAGGAATTTGCACTCACATATTATCGCAGGAAACGCAGGAAGAGATATGCAAGGAGGCATTTTTCCTGACCTGCATTGGACTGGGAAGTGAGGTGAGTCACAGGACGTCCTTCGTGGACAGAGTGTCCCTCAAAGGGTGTTCAATTTTGAGACCCCTTAAAACATTCTCGATAAAAGAGCTGGAATACTATCACAGATTCAATGAACTGGGAGAGTTACCCCGGAAATCTGAAAAAATTGGGAGGAACTCGATAATGGGTTGCATCGAGGAGTTCTCCGAGGAGTTGAGCAATCAGCACTCGAACTCGTTCCATAACATGACGAATATCACAAATAGATTAGTGGAAAGACCATTAGAATTACAAAACAAGAATAAAAAAAGTATTTTCTTAAATGTTTATGATTTGGTTTAGGGTGTAAGATATGCGAAGCTGTCTCGAGTAGGTCGGAGGAGCCAAGCCTAAACCTGATAAATGTTGAATCGGAAGAGGTAATATTTATCATTTTATAATTTTTAGGATTGTAAAGGATGTAGTTACTTTAGGATCAATAATTCTAAAATGTTAGAGTACTTTGAAAGAGTCTTTGCAAACAACTGATTAACTTGAATCAGAAGTAAAAGTACCTCGGTACACACTTGAATTTTTTAAAATACATGGAACTCATAATTATTTCATTCATTTCAATCCGTTCCGTTCTTATCCTTTAAATTACATGAAAGTATCGTAGCGTGATCATGGCCTTTAACAAGTGCAGCGAGTGGACGGGGGAGTTCAACGACGTCTTCGGAATAGAAGTGGAGAACATAAAACAAAGAGACTTCGAAAAGCTAATGGACATAATAAGCGTATGGGAAGTTAGAAGAATAGTAAATAGATAAAAATGAAAAATAATTAAAAATTTAATAGGTGATGAGGTTAGTCTCTAAGTCGGACATAAACATAGAGAATTACTTTAAATTTTTAACAAGTAAGTAAATAGTTTGATTAATTACAATTAATTAACTGATAAATAAAATGAATTAGGCTGCAAAGTAGTAAGTGGAAGAGTGGGAAGGGAGTTTGACGAGTGTTTGGAAAGGGGAATAAACAAGGCGAACATACTGTTTAACGACCTGATACAAATATCGTCAGTGCTGAGAGGATACTACATACCAAATCACAGTAAAAATGGAAGTAACATGAGTAAAAACGAGGAAATTTATATTAGTCAGCACTGTTACATGAAGAATCCAAACTTGTTTAAGGCAAATAAACCCATTAAAAACAACGTAACAATATCGACGAATAACACAGGGACTAACTTGAAAGAGGAAGGGAATGATATTAGTAAATATGGAGAGAAGTTAAAAATAAACAGTACAAGACTGGAATACGTGAGTAGAGTGATACCGTTTGTGATGGTGAAAAATTACATAATCCTGCACATGGTAAACGAGGGATCGGTGGGAAAGGTGTACCTGGCAGTGGATTACAAAAGGAAGTTTTACGCAGTTAAAATAATATCAAAAGCTGAAAGTGATTATAATTCGTTCAACAAGATAAAAGATGAACTGATAATAGCAAGTAACCTTAAAAATGAAAATATAGTGGAAACACACTTTATCATGGAAACAAGGAATAATTTATTATTGTTTATGGAGTACTGCTCAGGAGGGGATCTGATAACATTTATAAGAAAAAATAGAAATCAGCAGGAACAAGTGGTAAAAATAGCATTTAAAATGATACTAAAGGGAATCAAATACTTGCATGAAAATAACATATATCATAGAGATATTAAACCTGAAAATATATTTTTAGTACCCAAAATTAATAACAATAGTAATATTAATAACAATAGTAATAGTAATAATAATAATAATAACGGTAAAAACAACAATAATAATAATAATAATAATGAAAATAAAGACAATAATGGCCTAAGAAGAGAGAAATGTGTCATTAGAGAGATACCAAAATACAGGGATAAAGGTGACCTGAACAACTACGTGCTAAAATTGGGGGATTTTGGAGCATCAGTGAGGAGTAAAAAGGAAGTTAAACTGTTTGAAACGGTGGGAACAATGAGCTACGCAGCGCCGGAAGTGCTGGAGGGAGTCTCGGGGTACCTGGGAGAAAAGGCAGACATATGGAGTCTGGGAGTGGTCCTGTACGCAATGCTGTATGGACAGCTTCCATACAGAGCTGAGGAGGAGACGGTTGAAGGAATTTTGAAAAAAATATTGAATTCGAAGTTGGCCTTCCCAAACATAAAGACGGGAAAGGAAGTGAAACAGCTAATAGCGAGTATGCTAGAGATAAATCCATACAAAAGAATAACACTGAAGGAAATATTTAGACATGAATGGATAACGGGAAAAGGTGAAGGAAGAGATGAAAAAAGTAAGAGGAATGAAAGCAAGTGCATAGTTAAAGAAATGGAAAATCAGTTAAACGTCATAGTTGACGAGATGATATGAAATTAAGTGAGTGAATAATGTATTGGGAGTGTTTTCGTGTTATTTAAGTGATTTGAGTGGAGAATTGGAGTGTGTGTGGCTTGGTAGCACATGTTATGAGGTGGAAAAAGTTTATAATAATTAGTTTAGCGATCTTCCATTGATTTTGGGACACACCTCCATGTGATCTATAAGTTTAAAGGCTAATAGGAGTTTGAAAAGGGTGACTTGTGGGAGTTTTTGAGTTACATGGGTGAGTGCTAGAAATGGGTTTAACCCCTGTCAATTTTGCTAATTAGACTACACACCTCTTAGATTAGTATCCTACTATAACCCCAAACAACTATTTTTGCAGTTTACTCAAATTTCAATCGAATAACCAAGCAGTGGTGGGGAGCGACTCATCTCAGAATAGGAAGCAGAAACCAACCCAGACCAAACAGAGGATTCAAATTCAGTCAACTAAAATCAGTGGGAAAAACAGTGGAATATTTTAGGTAAAAATAAAGATATTTAAACTCAGAAACGTAATATAATACCACAACAGGTGGTGGAAGCGACTTCGTAGAGGAAATTTGGCCCATGTAATCAACTCGTTGTCAGAAGACCCAAGCAACATAGGTGGGTAGAGCTCTTTTACAGTTTTCAGTTAAATCTAAGGACATAGAAAATGTGGAAAAGAACGAAACGCAAATGTCAAGCAAAAACATGTCGATTTTATACAAGTACCTGGGAATTAACACACAAAACAAAAGAAAATATAAATATATATAATCGAAAAGTAAAAAAATAAAATGGATAGCAGGAACGAGGAATTAGGGGCGACAGATGAGAGTCCGAGAGCAGGAAGCAGAAGCGCTGAGGAAAGAAGTAACGTGAGAAGCGATAGGTTGCTGGAAAACATAGAAGAAAGAGGGAGCAGAGACATCAGAAGAAGACTGCTGGGACCGGAGGCGTGGCAGTCCCTGAGAATGAGACTGTACCCGTTCCTGGAGGACGACAACTTCGACGTGCCGCCCTCGATCAGAAGATTCTACCTCTACTTCCTGATGATACTGCTGATCTTCCTGCTCATCGTGCTCAACTTCGCCCCAATCGCAGACTCGGAAACGCAAATCAACGACGCAGTAATATTCAGCACCTACTACACGTCAAAATATCGCATATGCCTGCCGCCAAAACTGTCAGAGCTGTACAATAAATTTCACCCAATCAAAGAAAAGAAAAATAAAAATAAAAATGGAGAAGATTTTTATGAAAGTGATAAGGAAAGAAGAGAAGAAAACGGAGAAGTAAACGAAAGAGGAGAGAGGTGCGTGGAGGGGAACGTGGACATAACACTGTTCTACAAGGACGTAAACCTGGAAGGGTACTACAGAGTGTACGCAGCAATGTCGTTTGAACTGGACTACCAAGGAAAGTGGTACCACTTCTGGAAAAAAAGACATTTCTTCTCGTCAAAAAGGAAGTTTAAAAGGCTAATAATAGCACTGAGTAACCTAGTGTCGATAGAGCATAATAACATCAAAAATGAAAATAAAGAAAAAAAGGAAAAAGAAATTAGAGAATTGAACATGGAAAGGGAAGAAGATATGATGGAATC
>JAQQTN010000129.1:0-13760 GCA_029379255.1 Theileria luwenshuni
AAATCAACAAGAATCTGATCAAACAGCAACTACTGAAGACCCAACTGAATCAGGATCAACATCTGCTACTCCAGCAGAAAATCAACAAGAATCTGATCAATCACCAACTCCCATTTCTTCTGGTGAAGAATCCGAATCACCAACTGCTCCTGTTACACTAACAGAAAATCAACAAGAATCTGATCAAACAGCAACTACTGAAGACCCAACTGAATCAGGAGCAACTACCAGACCAGCAACTGGAACTAAACCTGCCAGTCAATCAGGAACTAGAACATCACCAGGTGTTACTGCACCTTCTAGTACTCCAGGTTCTACACCATCATCTCAAACATCAACTGATCAGTCATCAATTCCAGCTGATTCTGTTGATCTTGATATTAAAACAAAAGATAAGACTACAGATTATGGTCATTCTGAAAATAATGGAGTTGAAACATATACACCAAAAGATAATAAGTCATTTAAGTCAGTAAAGGAAGATAGTACTGAGATATGGAAGCCTAAAGATGGTAATGAGTGCTCTAATAAAGTGGAGGTCAAAAGGACAAATAGTGGAACTGAACCCGTTTCTGTAATTGTTGATATTAATTTTTCTAATGGTACCAAAAAACAATTTTTTAAGTCATATAAAGAAAATGTTTATTCTTTTGGGACTGATTGGATTCAAATGTTGTTCGATATATCTGAATCAGAACAACCTTCAGATATCAAGGTCATTATTGAGGGCCAGGATGCCTCTAGCCGAACAAAAAATTTTAAGGTTTCTAAATTTTTCAAAGAAGATAAAGTTTATCAATATAAATATGTTCTTAATGAAGGCGCTAGATGCAAAGAAGTCAAATACAAGCATGAGGAAGCATATAAAAATGACTCCACATATATTAATAGAATAGTTTATCGCCCTCAAAAAAAACACATTTCATTTTTCTCTCAAGGTAAAAAGGTTGGTGAATATGAAATAAAAGATGAAGAAGCTAAACAGCAGTAGATATATCCAACTAGTTTTAACACCCTAATACATCCTCAAATTCGGCTTGTCACTTATTGGCTTTCAAAATCCTCAGATTTATATATCATATCAGATTTAATTAATAATTTTAATTGGTTTTGTATTATAGGATATTGAATTAATTCTCATTTCAAATATTAGACTGGTACACACTTAGCCCAGTAATGTAGTTTTAATATTTAAAGTTGTCAAGGAAGCCCCTGGGTTTTCTTAAAATAAATTTAAACTGAATAAATCCAAGGAGCCACAGGAAATAATCTATCAAATTTAATAGGGTTTTGGCTATACACATTCAAAATGTTGACATCCCAGACTTTAAATTTGGAAGAATCCTATAATTCTGGCATATCGGCCACTTACGGATCCTGTCAGTTTGTTTAAAATGGTATTAATATACTCAATTTCTGTAAAATATTCATACATAAATATATATTAGTATATATTTGTGACTGTGGAGGGGTGGGGAACACATTAAGGAAAAAGAATGGTAAATGGAGGGCCCAGATTGTAGGACTAGTGACCACCAAGAAGTTTTGTCTAATATCATGGTATAATAGAATAAAAGGTGAAAGAGTAGGGGAAATTAAGGGTTATCTATGAGGTGTGAAATTACTATGCCTAAAAAATTAAAAAATAGATAAAGAGGACGACTTTTGTTCAGTACTATTGAATCTACTTTAACATATAAATTTTTGTATATCTAAATATTTTTATGAACTGGTAATTTGTCCTTGGAATAAAAGGGACTCTTGTTAAGGGAAGTATACCCCCATTGGGAGGAACTGGTTGGATCAATGGAAATTGACCCTGGATGAGCATGGATGAGAATAAGGAACGTACTGATATACTTATGTATACCAATTCCATTGTGTATCAACAAAAGGTTCGTATTTTCGCAACCTAATCAAAGAGGAGCAGTAAGTAAGGCCAATCCTCCCAAGACCGCCACCCCTCAATCGCAGCCCACACCTAATTCTCAATCAAACCAACCAGGAGCTAATCAAATTCCATCGGGTCAACAAAAGAAACAACCAGCTTCTGGTGTTGCGGTTTCCCAAGCCTCTCAATCTCCAGGCGCTTCTGCACCTCAACCTTCTAAAACTCAGAAATCTCAGCCAACAGAAGCGCCCTCACACTCCCCTGCCGTAGAAACCATCTCTACGCCCACACCTGAACTATCGCAGACACCCTCCGGTCATCGTTTGGGGGTTGACTCCTTTACCCCGCCCGGTAAAGCGTACGGACCTGATCATACCACCACTACTACACTTGCTTTTGCCTTTAATTTACAGATTTATACAAGAACACATCTACAAGAATTAGAAAATGATGTTACACAATACGAAAGAAAACCTGGAGAGAATGGATTTATATATAAATTTAAAGATGGTGCTAAATGTATCAGAGTGAAACACTCAAACCTACCCGTGTGGACAATCCCAGAAGGATCAGATTTTCCAGAAACACTCGAGTTCAGTGTCGGAACGCCATGTCACATACTAATAAAGACGCCTAAACAAACCTTTAATTATAGAAGGGTTGGTAATGAGTGGACACTTTGTTCCTACACCACATATTCTTTCTCGCTTATGTACCCAACCCTAGTAGACATAGTCACCTCAGACGATATCTACGGATCCAATGAGAAAGTAAACGACGAGCTTAAATACACGTTAAACACGGAAGACAAATATAAGCTGTTCTACTTTGAATTTCCTGATAGTTCATATTGTCGTAAATTATCTTACAATAAATCAGGAGTGTGGGCACACGATATTAAAATTTACGGTTCCGACTACCCGAAGAGGATTTATTTTCACAAGGATGATCCAAAGATTGTTATACAGTTCAAAAAATTCTTTATCACTTACACGTACTCGACAGATGGAAAGTGGAGGTATCACTCGCAAATAGACTATGCATTTAACCAAACATTCATGAAGATAGTTACAGTTGATCCGGATTCATATAATTCAGACAAAGAAAATGATGAGTCTCAATATTATATATTTGAACATTACTTCTCGAGAAATTACATGTTCAACGATAAGGCAAAGTGCCACACTCTCAAGTACTCAGATGGTACGGTGTGGGAAAGGCACAATTTGTTCGAAGAATACTACCCGAAATCAATAGAATATAATTACAACTCTAGAAATTTTATAATACATTTTGACACGGATTGGTTTTATCATTACTCATTCGACCCAAACGATGAAAAATGGTACTTAGATAAAAAAGAAGAAACAAGAAAACCAAAAAATTTACCAAGTGTGGAATATAATAGGCCGGAACAAAAACAAACCTCTGAAACACCACAACCTAAAGTTGAGGAAGTACCGCAGTTACAAGAAGGAGTCAAAGTGACAATTGAAATGCCCGAACAAAAGGAACTGGATCAACAAGAACTAGATCAACTAGAATTAGAAAGACAACTAGAAGGTGGAGACGAAGAACAGGAAGAAGGGCAAGAAAGCCAAGACGTTGATCAAGATCAACAATATGAGCCTCAAGATATGGAGACCGCAATATCATTAAGAAATGCTAAAGTCCCAATACTCACAGCAGAAGATCATCCAATTAGAGTTGACCGAGGTTTAGAATACAAAGGACTTGAACAAGCACTGGGAATTGGAGTAGATGAATTCCAAGGATCATTTGACTTGATATACGAGTACGACAAATTCAGAAAAGTTATCGGAGTTTACTTTAATAAACGGAAAATATGGAAAAAGTCACAATCCGACCCTTCCCCAAAATCAATAACATTCCTATCAGACATCTTCATGAACTCAATCAACTTCACAGACAAACACTTCTACATCTTTAAATATAGTGGAAATAAATGGGAGAAAATACACTCCTCGGTGGAACAAACAGTGGAACTGGATATCGCAAACACAAAAGGAAGTGCCCAATATTTGTACGGAAAACTGGGGGATGTGGAAACCTATCTAGTTAACGATAAATATCTATTTAATCGAGTGGTATTGAGTGGATCAAACAATAGAGGTGTGAAGAATGCTCCACTGTGGGAAGCCAACAGCCCAGTTGAGTATTCTGATAAAGTGGAGGTGAAAAGGAAACTAGGCGCAAACCTCAAGTCAATTGAAGTCACATTGTATTTCCTGACAGGATGTGAGCTGACACTCAAGAGTCCGGGATGGAATTCACCATTTTCAACAGTATCATGGTCGGAAACATCACTGACAATTGACGACAACGTTGAACTGACTTCAGCAGATAATATCGAAGGTGAAAATGCTAAAATAAATGACGTTAGCAAAATGGATGTGTATAAATACAGAAAAACATCAAATGGGAATGGGCCAAAAACATACAAGTACCTCATCAATCTGTACTCCAATTGTAAATGTCTTAAGGTTAGTCACAATCAACAGATAGTGTGGCAACACGATGGGAAGCATGTAAATGATTTTCCAATCAGAATCGTACTAGACATTGAAAACTTCCGGTATCATTTCGAGTTTAATGAGAATACCCTTAATTTTACAACAACTATGCCATCCAGCCACACCGGCGTATTGGCAACTACTAACGGCCATGCCGTGTAGCTCAACACCTCTGGATTTAACCGCTCCTTGTCCTCTAATTTTTTGTTTTAAGATTGTCAAACTCACCCTCGTCAATCTTATCATGTAAAATATTTTTAAATTTTTTCTAAATTTATAAAAGTCTATCTATATGCTATTTATTCGAGCAATCAGCTTCGTTAAAAGGGCGGAATATGGTGAATTTAGGGGAGGGGACCCGGAAGGGAGATATTAGAAGAAAATCAAAAAGGATTCAAACAAGATGACAAGAGAAAAATTAAATAAGTATGCATCAAAGAGATAAGGGATGATAAAAAAATTAGAAAGCCATAAAATTTAAAAGTTTTGGCAGAAGAACATTCACAGAAAGACATGTAAAAAAGGATCATCCCTACAACAGAAATTGAAAGGGAGAGGATCTAGAGAATAAAAATGTTTATATATTATGAGTTTAAATTTAAAATTTAATATTTGTAGAACCATTAGATTCATAGGTTTTATGTCGTGTTTTCAGAGGAATGGATTATACACACATAAGGGAGAATTCTGAGGGTTTTGACTGTATAATTTGATCTTCTGGGATAATAATTAGAAAAAATAATAATTTATACGTAAAATTAATGGCCATTAAAGAGACACAGGGGATTTGATCATGGTTGTTTTCCATGGGAGGGGGAAAACATCGAAAAAATACGATGGTGGACAGAAAGTTTTTAAAAAATCTTCCATGGATCCCGTGTGTAGAAATTTTTATCGGTTTGATGGGGGGCCCAAATGGTCTAAAAGATTGTGGTTATGAATCACAACACATATTAGTCCCCCTAGCCGGACTCATTCACTCATCTATTATATCTTGTGTTACATCTGACAATCTGAAATAAATAAGTATCCCATGCTTTGATACTTGTTTAAAAGCCTTTACGGCTTTATAAGTAACCAATACCTCTATCTCTATGTCCCCATCTTTCTAGGCGAACTCTTGATCCCTTTTCCTTCCTAGAACCGGGCTACCTATGAACATTTGGAATATATATATAGCAATCTATATATATATTCCATTGTGTTGGGGAGCAACCGGTTCGGGTGGAGGTAAAGGCCCCGAAAGTGTGGATCAGCAAGATTTTGATGATTCTGAATTATTAGATATTTTAGAATCATATGACGATCCACAACCAAGGGGTCAAGGTTCAGGGCCCCCCCCGAAAGTTCCAACTAAAGCGGGAGATTCCACACCCAAGGCCCCTACCCTAGGACAATCTGTCAAAACACAACCTTCTGGCTCAACAACTCCACCTAAACCTTCTACTCAAACTGGCAAGACTAAAGGGCCCAAAGGCCAAGAAAACGATTCGGATGACGAAGATGACGATGAAGGCCTACCAACCGATTTACTTCAAACCCTTCCGTTACACGGTACGACTCCAGTAAAAATCAGACTTGAGGACGCACCTAAGCCCCTTATCATTGCCAGAGATAAAAATGAGTTGAGAGTTACAAGGCTGACAGATGTGGATTACGATGAAAGCTTATACTTCATCAACACACGTGTGCTGTTTTTTTCACATAATCTTCAAATTATTACCGATTCTGGTGGAGTGAGAAGAGTAAATGATCAAACTCAGTACAATGCGATAGCAGGTTTCGATGGTTATGCATATGAAATGAATAGTGGAACAAAATGTGTTGGTGTGGACTACCTGGACAAGTTAGTCTGGTCAATGCCGCCCGACTCAACAACCTACCCAGACCTAATCGAATTCAACGTAAACGACCCACCAACCATCATTATCTCATTTCCAGATGAAAAGATGATATACAGATATATAGATTCGGCTTGGAAACTTCAGGCAGACACTACCAGACAAACTGAAAGAATAGATTCCTCATCAATTATGTTGATTACGTCCGACGATGTGTTCGGCTCAGCATCTTCAGAAAACGATACAAGTAAATACGAAGTTGTAGCGTACCCAGAACTCAAACTTTACTGCTATATCCTAAAACCAAATTCAAACTGTATAGGACTCAATTATCAAAGATCAAACGTGTGGTCACACGAACGTACAGAATTCGGTTACGAATTCCCAACAAAAGTCTTCTTCCACACAGACAGCCTTATGATAGTAATACAGTTTGAAAAATTCTATATGGTTTTTAAATTTAATAACGATTGGAAGTTTGACAGGAAAATTTATACCACCTATTTCGAAGACAGTGATATCGAAGTCATCACATACCAAGAAGCAGGATCGTCGAGCGTCTCAACAAATGACGTGACAAAGTTCGAACTTATCAAGCACTACTATCTGCGTCACTATAAGTTTAAACCCGAAGCTAGGTGCCCGGCAGTCAGATATAAAAAGAAACCAGTGTGGATCAGGCACCACATGTACAAAAACCATTACCCAAAATCAATACAGTACAACGTCGAAACACACACATTCTTCATAGACTTCGATCAAGACTGGTACTACGTGTACAAATACGACGACGACGAAAGAAAGTGGTATTTGTCATACTACGATGAAACCAGAAAACCAAGTGATCTTCCAGATATCATACACGATGGAAGGCAAAGACCAAAACCAGAAGCTGCCGACACAGGTATCATTAAACAAAGAAAATTGTACGCAACCTATGGAATTGAGGATCAGGAAGATGAACTCCCAGAGTTTGACGACGAACCAGATTACTCCAGTAACTTTTTCATTATACAAAAATATGACGCAAGAGGAAAATTAAACTCACTCTATGCTAACAGAAAAAAAATATGGGAAAAAGATCAATTTACAAGTAACATCAGTTCAATACTCTTTGAGGCAAACCTATTATTAGCATCAATTAACATCTCAAAATCGGATTTCTTAATATACGGATACAACGGATTAGATTGGATAAGAAAAAAACCCAGCCCATCAGGAATAATAGATCTTGACATTAACAAGGAAAGTTCGACCGATGTGTGCAAATTCGAAAAACAAGGAAATTTGAAAACATTTACACCAATAAGTGATTATTATATCACCAAAATAGTCAAAAGCGGAATGTACCAAAGAGGAACACATAATTCATATTTGTGGCAATCAAAAACCCCCTTTGAAAGCTGCGAAAAGGTTGAGATTATTTCGGGCTCTTCCAATAGTATGGAAGTAAAATTGCACCTTGTCGACGGATCTCAATTATCATACTTGAGTTCCGGATTAACAGCTGCCTTCTTTAAAAATAAGTGGTCACAGTCCACTTCGAGCATACCGAAAGACTTTAATATTTTTACCATACAAGATGGAACACCCCCCAAGATGAAACAAAATGACCTGAGCAAGTTCTATATGTATAAGCATACAAGAGCGACCAGTTCCAATTCTTCACAAGTCGAAATATACAAATTCGCCTTTCACTTCTTCGACACAACCAAGTGTGTGCTATTCCAAAGAAAAGGTGAAACTATATGGGAAGATAAGGATAAAGAGCACTACCCACGAGTAATAACCTTTGATTTAGACTCCAATAAAGGATACGTCGAATTCAAAGATGCGTCACGCAACTTTGAATTCAACAGTGACTTGTTGAAAGATGAATTGGAAACTGACCTCCAGTATTAGCCTGATCCAAGTAGTTGTCCAGTCTGTCCGTCCAGTCAATTTGCCATAACGGCATTGGTAGTCAACTGTTTTTATATCATTCTATTCACATAAAACCTAAAAAATTCACTCAATGTACTATAGAATACATTTACTTAAGTATTTTATTTTTCATTTTTTTGGATCAATATTCGTCTCTGTATAGGTAGGCTTAATTCCTAAAAGGAGTGTCATTTCTGTGTAAATACGGTAAATTATACGATAAATAAATGATAGGTAAAATTGGTGGAATAAGGAAGTGAAGAAATAATAAGGAAGATAAATAGAATAGGTATGGTTAGTTAAGATATGTGTATTGGTTTATAGTGATAAAGATATTAAGTAATATTATAAATGAATTAAATTTCAGGAGTAATTTTTATGATTTGATAAAAAGTTAAGTTTATTATAGTTAAAAATGAAACTGTGAATGATGTCGAGAATCCCCATGATTATTATCTTAAGAGTCATTTATTTAAAATGTTGAGGGCCGTTCATGACTGTTTGTAATATATTAAGGCCCATTTTTATATGGCTATTTATATACTATGGAAGTAAGATAGCAATTTCCACTGAAAGTGGTACGGGAACCATTGACAAGGATCTTCTTAAGGTTGTAACCTTAAATGATGACGGAACATTATCGGAGAATGATTCTAGTAAATATGATTTTGCATTGAAGGGACTATTAAAAAACCACCCAGAATATAATTTTAAATCTGGTTCTAAATGTGTTGGAGTAAAGTATAATAATGAAGATGTTTGGGTATATGATTCTACTAAGAATCAAAAACATCCGACATCCGTGAAGATGGACCCTGGAGCCCAGACTCTATGGGTTCTATTGGATACATTTGAGTTCTACACTTTTCATTTCACCGACGGTAAATGGGAATTCAACAATCAAGTATCGCAAGGTTCATGTAAAACCTATGATGAGTCATTATCGCTATCAAATCTAGTTGAAAGTTTTAAACCAACTCCAAGTCTGGTTGAAGGAGAAGAATCTACACAACCGGAACCTTCTTTATCTCAACAAGAAAAAGAATCAGAACCTCAATCTGAAGTTAAACAAGATGAATCAAAACCCCCAGAAGAATCTCTACCCGAGGATCAAACATCAACAAGTACTGATTCAGCCCATGAAGATAGGGACAAAGCCCACCCTGGGACAGGCCCTGTCTACTCCCAGGATGTGTTTGATAAAACAATATTTCTCGATATTGATAACAAAAATTCTACAGAACAATTTGATTATTCAAGAGATGAACAAAAAAACATTGAAACATTTAAAGGAAAAAATGGATATAAGTTCGCTGTAGTAAAAAGAGGAAATTTTATAATTTGGCAACTTCGAGATTCCAGAACTTCAGATTTTGTGGAAATCGACTATAGCGTACCCAGAAAGCTGATAGTAACATTGGAGCTCTCGTCAGACGGACTGTTCTCGGTGATAGATGACCCGGAAGCACCAGTGGAATGTGTGGAACTGGATATCACCAAGAAAGAACCAACAGAAAAATACGAGTACTCGTCGTCTGGAACAGTTCACACATATTCAGCAAATGAGGGAATTAAGTTTAAAAAACTGTCAAAGGGAACAAAAGAACTCTTGGAATTCGAAGAATCAAAAGAAGCAGTTAAGGTGGAACTAGAAGAAGGAAACCTAGGAAACCTTATAGTCTCAGTATATACCAAGTTCAATAGGTCTTTCGATCTCTACATATTCGAAGACGCGGAGGTTACCAAAACACTGCTAACACCAACCGATGTATCAGAGTCTTCATGCAATGTATCCAGAATGTTAGAAAGAAAAGGAGTATTGAATCATGTGCTCAGACATCTAGCATTGAACGACACACAATCAAAAGGAACAAATTTTAATATTGATCTGGAGAATCTCTACATACTCAAATTCAAACCAGGATCAAAATGCAAAAGGTTGACCTGCAGAGGTCAGGAAGTGTGGAATTCTGAGTCAAATGAAAAAGAAAGTTACCCAACATCTCTGATATTAAATACAGAAAGAACATTTCTGATGATAGAAAGACAACCAGCGCCGAATCTAGCCTTCATCCACTATGACGAAAAGTGGCATCACTTATCATTGGAAACAGCTAAAGAGGAAATACACGAAGATAATTTCAAGTTCTTGAAAACAGATGAATCAAATTTGCTAGTCAATCTTGAAGATTACGAATACGAAAAGGAAGAAGTGCAACAAATAATCAACTTCAAATTCAGAAAAGGAACCAAATGTAAAGAAGTAAGGTACGAAGATCAAGAAATATGGAAACACCAAGAAGAACATGAAAATCACTACCCAACGATGGTCAGCATTAATTTGGAGAACACACTACTGTCAATCAACTCAGAAAATAACTATAGACACTCATACTCATACTACCATGGAGAGTGGCACCAAGTGTGCTCATACAAATCAGAAACCCACAAAATCTATTCATCAAAACTTAAAATAATTACACAAAATGAAGATGGAACATATAAAACAAATGATTTGTCAGAGTATAATGTGGAAGAATCAGACTCAGTGTATGTGTTTGAATTTAAAAAGGAAGCCAAGTGCCAAGAAGTGTCATACGAAACACAAACACTATGGAAACATAACCAAAAAGAACACGCAGAAGATTACCCAAATAAAGTAACACTAAACACAACAAAAAAGGTTTTAATAGTTGAGTCATTCCCGGAATATAGATATGTTTACGGATACTATGGAGGAGAATGGAAGGAATTACCACTGGGATTTAAATCACAAAAAACACATAGTGAAGAAAGCGAAGATGTACTGGCAGTTCAACTGCTGAAATTGTTCACAAAAAACGAAGATGAAACAAACGCAGAAAACGACGCATCCAAATATGAATCAGAATTGTCAGAGTCAGTAAACATATTTAAATTTAAAGAACAAACAAAGTGCGTAGAAGTCAAATACGCAGGTAAATCAGTGTGGAAACATGACGAAAATGTACATGGAACGTCGTACCCTAAATCACTGATCATGAACAAAAATAACAAACTTATCATGGTTGATTCAACAGGATACCAATATTTCTATTCATATTACGGAGAAAAATGGAACCAAATCTCAGGTCACAATAAATAAAAATGAGTATAGAAATTAGTTAAATGGATAGAAACAAATTTAAAAGAGTTTATAGAAAATATAATGGTGGAACGTAGAGTTAATATAAGATTATATTCAGGTGGTTAAATCCCAAAAACGGTTTTGGTCTAATGTAGTCGATAACTTGTCCTCCCAAATAAATTTTTAAAGGGATTGACTTTAATAACTGTTTTAAATTGGCCTATAGCCAAAAAATAATCTAGTAAATAAATAATACATGTTAAACTATAACCACTCGGGATGTTGGATCGATGAAAGGGAGTTAGATTAAAATGTAAAAAAAATAAAATTAAATAGAAAATAGTTAAAAATGTGATAAATAATCGATTAATATCTAGAAGATTTAACTAGTTAATCAATGTTGTGTTGATTAGCAAACGTGAATCAATATTATTTTTTATAGTCTACAACAAATATATCTATCCTTCTTCAAATTTTAAATAAAACAAATTCCATCAGTTTGAAAAAACTAATTTGGTAGTCCAAAACACCGTGGTTCTTGGTGAACCAAGTATAAGTTCTAGTGCAAACTGAAAAGTTCAATTTCAACTGGAAAAATTGTAAATGAAGTTGAAATAATTTTTAAAAATGTACATAAAACCCTTATCTCATAATATATTTTGTTAATTAACCTCATTCTCGTTATTATTGTAATAAAGGCCATTCCTTGACGTTAAAACCCTTTAAATCCACCAAAAGGTTAATTCAAATCATAGTTCATAGAACCTAAATAAATTATGTCAAAGAAATGAATCTCAGAAGAAAAATATCCGATTTCCCTTTTGAAATAATAACGTCGGACAACGAAAATGGTTCTGATTTTAAAATAAATGATACTACCAAATTTGATGTCTTAAAATCTACATCTCGATCCTTATATTTGAATTTTAAGTGTCCTTCCAAATATACAGAACTAAAATTTAATGGGAAAACAGTATGGATTTATGTCTATTCTAATCTGAGTAAATATCCAAAAACCTTAGAATATGACTGTAAAAATAATAAAGTAAATGTTTTATTTGATGAATATTCTAATGTCAAACAATCATTTACAAGTAAATCTGGGTTTGAAAATATCCCACAGGAACAATCACCCACAATTGAAAATGAGAAAAAAAAATCACCCGATAGTTTAAACAAATTTCATGATAAATCAGAAAGGTTGACGCACCTTTCAGATGTTCCCAGAACATCTGAACCAAAGGAAGGAGATTATTCAAATGATACTCTACCGACAAATCCATATGGATTTCACGAACATTCAGAATCAAAACATGAGGCCGGATATTATATTATATTGCAAGTTCAAGAGATGGTTCGAGTTGGCAATTTGCCCCTGGGAGATATTAAGTACTCAAAGGTCAAGGAGCAAAGTCAAAATAAAGGTGAGAATTATTTATTTTAAATGTTTTTCAGATGAGAGTGATGTATACGTTGCTGATCTCGATCATCCCCTTATACCCAAATATTTATATATCAATCATCAAATAAATTCAGCGTAAGTCTATGTTTTAATTATAAACATGTAGATTTGATGTTCTTGCTGAATCAGCGAAATTCTTTAAAGATAAGCCACATTTGGGTAAGAGGAAGAAGACACTTAAGGACGATGGAACATTTGAACTGGGTGAATTTGAGTACATTACTTACGAAGAGTCATTTAAACAGGCCAAGGCTATAGGAACTGCACTAACTTTCGCAAATTTGGTACCTGAAACCAAAATTTATAACTGTAAAATAATAAAGAAGGCTCGCTTTCTTGGCATTTGGGCCAGGAACTGTCCACTTTGGCTGTTGACTGACTACGCCTGCACTGGATACGGATTTGTTACAGTTCCAATTTATGAGAAAATGTCTGACGAAGCTCGGTTGAACATTTTGCAAACCACCAAGATGGAAACTATTTGCATAGATTCAAATAAAGTATCCGAATTGGAAAAATTGAAGCCTAAATGTGATATAAAAACCGTTATAGTGTTCGATTCATTGACTGATAACCAAAAGGCAAAACTGGACCAGTTGGACATCAAGTACCATTTGATGGATGAATTAATAAATAAGCACAAGGATAACCCTCTGAAACCACCTCAGACTAAGAGAACTGATATCTGTACAATCATTTACACTTCTGGGACATCAGGCAATCCCAAGGGTGCTATTCATACCAACGAACAGCTCCTTATATTTTCTGAAAGATATTCCAACGTACAAAACAGATCAACTATGAGATTCGAATCGTCAATGCTCAGTTTCCTTCCCCTTTCACACATATACGAACGAGCCATAGAACACACGTTTTGTTTTCTGGGAGGCACAATAGGCTACTATTCTGGAAACATAGAGAAAATATTGGATGATTTTCAAAGATTTAAACCCTCATTTTTCCTAGGTGTCCCTAGAGTTTACACTAAAATTTTATCAAAGGT